>CAUYON010173461.1:0-49830 GCA_963573935.1 Arctocebus calabarensis | reverse complement strand
GAATGGCAGGTCTATTTTTAGATCTCTAAGTACTGTCCAAACATCCTTCCAAAAGGAACGTATTAGTGTGCATTCCCACCAGCAGTGTAGACGTGTTCCCTTTTCTCCACATCCACGCCAACATCTCTAGTTTTGGGATTTTGCTATGTGGGCTAATCTTACTGGAGTTAGGTGATATCTCAAAGTAGTTTTGATTTGCATTCTAATGCTGCTGGGATGTCTGCAACTAGGGCTGATATTGTCATATCTATCATGGGCATTTTGCTTTTCTCTGGGAGAAAGAACTGGAGTGAGTTTCCTTCGTCTCCATGCGGTGGATCTTGAGCAGTGTGTCTTTGTGTCAGGGGCAATTGTTTCTTAGCCTCAACATGGGCATTTCACATCAGGGCCTTGGGATTTTCTTAGTCACACCTGCAAATATGGCCAGGGCCTGTGTCTCTGCGTCATGTTGCTTTCCTAAACTGCATATCTGATCATGCTTGCTTTCCAATCTCAGGAAGTTAGTTGTTTGTAATGCTTGGTGCTTCAGTTTCTCATTCCTCATTCTATGATTCAGTGTTTTAATACATCCAAAGTATACTATCTTACTGCTTAAAACCATTCAATGTGAAAGAAAAAACAAACAAAAACAAAAACAAAAAATCCTGTTCTCAAACCATGTCACGTGAGAGTCGTTGTAGTCTCTGACCTTTCCTGCTTTTTCATTCCCCACCATTCTTCCTGAGCTTCACCCATAAACATTTTAATTCCCAGAGTGTGAGATGTTTTTCCACTTCTCACAGATTTCATACCTGTTTCCAGCAAGCATCCACCTCTTTCATCTATCAAAAGAGCTTCCCCATTCTCTGAATCCTACCTCGATGGCTTCTAGGCTGGGAATCTCTGTGTGATCTGCTGTTTTTTCTATGCACGTATTTTTCTCTCTATGCTCTTTCATGTTGTTTTATAATTTTTGTTGTTGTTGATTTTATTAGGTTGAGAATTTCTAAGATGGTAAAAGCTTTAGAAAAGCTCCTCTTATACCCCCAATTCTATCCCATAATAGGTTCTTGGTAAATATTAATATTAGTTGAAGACCAATACAAGTTAATCTAGATGGCATAGACATGCTGGTTAGTTACCACTGACTGCATTGTGATGTGTCTTGGTGTAAAACCACTCAAATGATGATATATGGTTGACACAGATTTCCTATGTATTGTGAGTTTATTGACATTAAACATAGATGAGACTCAAGGAACATCTTTAATGTTAAGTGTGGGGGCAACAAGCTTTACTTTTTCATCTTTGGAATATTTTGCTGTTTTGCTTGTCCCTGATGTAAAGATGATATAGAAGCTATTTCCTAATGCTAAAAGTTTCTTTCACCATTATTTAAGGGAAGAGTAGACATTGGCACAGATGCCCCAGGGAAGAGTGCTTTGGTAATGGCCAAGGTTAGATGTCTAGAAAAGGTGAGATTTTGAAACATTTTTATACCCCATTTAGTTCCACTATATTCATAATTTTAAAGGTTCAATTAAAATTGGGTAATTAAACATTGTGTGTTTGCCAAATCAACTGGATTGTGTATTCGAATGAATGTAAATCTAACAGGTTATAATGATATTTGTCAAAACACCATGAGATATAGACCAATCAAAATGGTTATACATAGACAAATAAAGTCTTGGAATATGTATGAAAATGATGAACTTATTGGGGCCAGAGATAATTTCCAAAACCAGAAACCATTTCTTAAATTGAAAGGCAATTAAATATTTTATAATTATTTGAATGTGTGTGTGTGTGGCTTCATTTTCACAGCTATGATAATCCTAAGAGAATAATTAAGAAACCTAATTATCCATTTTCATAATCCGTTAAGTCAGTTGCCCTTGAGTGAAAGCACATGTAGAAGTACATGCAAAAAAGTTTTACTTTGAAAAACAGAGAAGAAAAAACCAACTTTTCTTAAATATTCAGCTTAATCAGATCTCTGGGCATTAAGAAATGAGGGAGACAATTCTGTTGACATTACTTATTTCGGAGATATTAAGCTCTTTTAGGGTATGATTGTCCCAGAAAACAATAAACTTAAGATGTGGCATTTCTCCATACATGTGTGAGTTCTCAGGAGGAATGTTTAGTTCCACTGTTAATTGTTGCATTATTGTCTGCCTTGGGACCATGTAGGGTGATTCTTACTGGGCTGGGAACTGTAAGAAGAGGACAGTACAGGGGATCATGAAATTGGGAATAATGAAGAGTGAGGCTGTAGCTAAGCACAGGTCAGCGAGCAGGGAGCTGCTCCTGCAGGAGTGGAAGAACCTGAGAGCAGGCCTGGCCCTGGGGCTTCTTAGCCTCACCTCTCCAATGGGCCTTCAGCCCTCCCCAGATCGGAGAAAGGGCAGGGCCTCCATGTCACATGTAGGGAGCTGAGGACCTCTCTTTCACTATGAGGAGGGACATGGTACCTTAGAATCTCAAACTGGAACTTCAAGTGCTCTTTCTTGGCTGTGCCTACATGATGGATGGCTCGGTCATTCCATCTTTAATACACAAGCGCTTACTGACCTCCATACTTAATAGTTTGCATGATAGCTTTGTAGGATCATTTTTGTCTTATTCCCAGTTATTCACCATGTAAAAACACTTTGGGAATATAACCCCATTTTAATTTTCTGTGAATAATAATTTTTACCCAAATGTCACGTGTCAGAATAGGAGACAATATCCGTGCTTATCATGCACATACTGTCTTTGTCTTGTTCCCTATTATTATTTCAGGTGGGTTTGGGTAATTACCCAGAATTGCAGCTTCTTAATCAATTAAGTTTACTTTAGCATTTTCCAATGCACTTTCAGAGCTCGCATTATTTGTTGGGAATGGTTGAAGCTTTCAAATGGATGAATATGTATGGAGTCACCGTTGAAATCGTAAGAATTAAGTCAAAATCTAAAAGAGGAAGATGTGAAAAGGCATCTTCTCTCTGGGTAAACCATTCTCTTCCCCATTTCTCCACCAAGATCCTTTTTGCCTTTTACTAGAAAGAGAAAGCAGCACACTTTATTTCTTCTAAAAAGTTCAAAGCAAACAAATCCAATATGTCAATAGGACTCGGTGAGACAGGAAGGGGTTTGGATCCGAGGATGTCCCCCACCAACTCGTCTGCTGAAAGAAGAGGCTGTAACACAAAGGTTATGATCATAGACTACAGAGCCAGGCCACCTGAGTTTGTAATCCCTTGCCATCCATTTAACAGCTCAGTAGTCTGTGGCAAGTTACTTAGCCCCTTTCTACCAACAGTGAGATGAATGTCATACTGGTATCTGCATCCAGGCTGTGACAGGGAGGGCACACTAAATTATGGTGGGCAGAAGAGTACCAGCCCTCTTCTCTGTCAGGAACTGCTTCATTCTCATCTCTGAGCACATGTGAACTCCTGTGGACAAATTTCCCCAATATATCTTGCTGACAGCTCTTTCAGGGTGTTCTGCTGTCAAATATTGTTTGATTTCTGGTTCTATTGTTGCTTTGCTTCACTGTTAAAATGTTACACTTGGAACATTGTGCCTACTCCAGATTGATTTTTGTTTATTTATTTTTTAGTTATTATTTTTCCAGCACATGTTTATATAATGGCTCTAGTTAAATTCGCAATACTGACCTAGTGAGGCAGGTAGTGGTGAATCATATTCATAGTCAAAACTTGAGAAATCAGAGTGAGACCTAAAGTGTTCCTTAAAACTAGCATTGAAATTTTGCTGTCCTTATAACTTATAACTGAGACACAGACAGCTGAAATTCTAAGGTGAATTTCAAAGTTGGTATGCCCTCTTCTAGATTGGAGACAGAATGAATATTACCTTTTTTTACTTTGAGACAGAGTCTGACTCTGTCACCCTGGGTAGAGTGCTGTGTTGTCATAGGTCACAGCAACCTCAAACTATCCGGCACAAGTGGTCCTCTTGCCTCAGCCTCTTAAGTAGCTGGGACTATAGACACCTGCCACAAAACCTAGCAATTTTTTTTTTAGAGACAGGGTCTCACTGTTGCTCAGGCTGGTCTGGAACTCCTGAGCTCAGGCAATCCACTCACCTCAGCTTCCTCCCAGAGTGCTCAGATTACAGGCATGAGCCACTGCACCTGGCCCCATGAATATTAGCTTTCAATAGAATATTTCTTTTCGGGAATTTTCTCTGTATGTAATATATTAATTCTTTTTCTGATACTATAAAAGGGTGCCACAGTCTAGGCAATTTACAAACAGTAGAAGTTTGATGTGCAATTCTGGAGACTGGAAAGTCTAAGAGCGTGGTGGTGCCATCTGGCAAGGATCAATCCATGGCAGAAGGCGTCGCATGGTGAGAGAGCTGGCGAGGAAGAGAACAGCGGCCCAAACTCAGTCTTTCATCATGTGCCTACTCTCTTGATCATGGTATCAATCCACTCATAACAGTGGAGTCTCCCCCTAATAACTTCTTAATGTCCTGCCTCTTAATATTGTTACAATAGCAATAACACCCCAACATGAATTTCAGACGGGATATTTTAACCACAGCATGTGAAACTCTAAGAGAAATGTAAGACCAATAAGTATGAAGAACTTAATTTACTATTCCATTTTTCTTATTTTTTTCAATATGCCAATTTCAACTTCTTTTTAGCTTTGTTAGATGTCCTATAAGTCATATGTTGTAAGTTTTCCCTTATTTTTAAAATTTCCCTTTGTGTCATTTTTTAAAATCATCTTATTTGCTTGACTCAGGACACAGAATTTCAGACAAATAAATCATTATAATATGACTTTGGAAAAGACCTTCTTGGGCTCAACTACTTCAAATTCCTACAGTGTTAGAGGTAACGTTCATGTGATTAATGAGATTTTCCTTCTTTGGTTGTTTTTTATTTTGTTTTGAAAAACACAGAATTTATTATCAATGAACTAAAATATTTTTGATTTTAAAGTGTGTTGGTTGAAACATTGTATGACTTTTGACTTTCTTCTAAATCTATTTTGCTATTTTGGAAGTAGATTTACTGTAGTTATCTTTTTTTTCTCCAAACAGGATGGCAAACGTAGTTTTATTTTAATATGGTTAGAGTTACTTATGTAGGTTGAAAGAAGGCAGTCCAGAAATGTGCAGGGTAGTCAGTTCAAACCCAGCCCAAGGAGTGGGTGGGGATTGGTGTCATATTAAAGATTAAATAGAATTAAACTAGTGATGCCCATCTACACATCTACCTTTTCAAAAGATAATCCCCTTCCCACTGCAAAGTACCTGGTTACACATTTCTTCTTCCATCATTCTGTTGTCCCTGCTTATCTCAGCCTCTTGACATCTGCCTGCAGGTTGCCAGGGCCTATGCACCACCCTCCTGATAGTCACTCCTATATCCCCTCTCCATGTTGGACCTTCTCATACCCCCAGAGAGGTCTTTTCTCAGTTACTAATATCACCATACCAACATCTAGCTTAAAATCAAATCTGTGGCTTTTCTTTCAATCACGAAAGGAAAAAAAAATCTGACCTCCCTGGTATGGTTCAGGAGGCCTGTCCTGAGCTGCACATCTGCTTGCAATGTCACACATCTCTTCAGCCCATCCCAGCCACATTCCAGGTTTTTGCGCTGGCTGATTCCTTTGCTTTTCTAGAACATTCACCCTCCATTTACTTACTCACTGATTAGTTTATTCATGACCCAACTCTAAGAAACTTTCCATCAGCCACTCTCAGGTCCCTGCATCTGGGTCCAGTGTTCTCCTTCATTAATCCCAAGATCACAGCATGCTTCCCCCTGAGAGCCCCTTGTTACCAGCAAACGCATCTTTCATATTTATGGTATAGTGGAGGAAAACTAAATTTCCCTCTACTCCTCTAAGTTCTCAGCTGGAGACTTGTAACAAAAGACACATTAATAAAAGAAAAATAGAATTATTTAAATTTTTATCTCATATATATGGAAGATACATGGGGAAGTGAGTGAATTTCAGAGAGGTGGCTTAGAATTCAGGCTTAAATACTATCTTCAGCAGAGTCAAAGAAAGAAGGGTGTGGAGGAGGTACATTATGGAAAGGTGACCAGGAAAAGCAGATAAACCAAGGGCAAGGTTTGCTGTGCAGACTGAAGTGAGTGTTGTCTCCATTGATGAGATTCTGTTGGGATCTCTCCCTGCCTGGCATACTGAAAGAGACAGCCTTACAATGGAGATCTCCTTTATAAATACCGATTTCTCTTAGAAAAAGGTAACTTGGAGTCTGTTTTCAGAGCTTCTCCTATGTCTACCCTTTCTCAAAATAATCAGTTCAAAACAATCCTTTGACAAAGTGGCATATTTGGGGCGGCATATTCTGGTATCTTACAGTGGGGCCTGGTACAGATGTCTGGTGGAAACACGGAGCTGATTGCACCTATGCAAGGACCCTAAATTCATTTGTGAATGAATGTGTCCATATACACAATTCATGTGTGTATATATGTGTATCAGTCTCTTATAGCTGCTGTAACAAGTTACCAACAGTTAGGGTGTTTTCTGGTCATACATTGCTAGACTTCTGGTTTCTATTCTTGCTGCCTTAAAGCAAAAGAAGTGGATTCTCTTATGATTCTGGAAGCCAAGAGTCAATAACAGTTTTCATGGGGCTGAAATCCAGATGTCCTTTGAGCCAGGCTCCCTCTGGAGGTTGTAGGGGATAATCTGTTCTTTGTCTCTTCCATCTTTGGATAGCTGCCACCTTCCTTGACTCGTGACTGCATCGCTCAAATCTCTGCCTCTTTTGTCTCATTGCTTCCTCCTCTGTCACTTCTCCCCATGGTTCCCTTGTGTAAGGATACATTCAGCTGTGTTTTCATCCCACCTGGCTAATCCAGAATAAACTCTCATCACAAGATGTTTAATTTCATCACATCTGCAAAATTCTTTTTTGCCAATTAAGGTAACATTCACAGGTTCCAGGGATTATGATGTGGATATCTTTGGAAGGGGGAAGCTTTATTCATCCTATCAATATACCCCACCCTCAGATGAATATAAATTTGTGTTCATAGATGCTACTTAAAGCTATGGAGAAAAATTAATTGCTGGAGGCAACTAATTTACTTCAAAAATCAAACTCCTTTTATAAAAAATTGGGTAAAGTTGCAACATTTGCCGATTAGTTGCCAACCCCAGCTAATCACATCAGAGCTGCTTAAAAGTCATTAGAAGGGGAAGACTGAGAGATGTTCTTCATGTTTTATTGTAGGGGTATAATAAAAAGTATCCGTTTTTAATAAAAATATCTAGGACATTACAAACATCAAAAATTCATCAATTCTTATTGCTCTACTTTTTTCCCCTAGATAGAGCATTTTCTCATTTAAAAGATTTTAGTAGTTGTGATGACAATATTTAGGACTTCCTCTGTGAGTATATAAATTATGCTATATCTTAGAGACAAATGTTTGGAGAAATAAATGGCAAAACCACACAATTTATGCTTAATGCTAAATTATTTATTTGATTTAATAAGGTCAAAGATATATTCATTAAATTATGAGAGTGAATATATCAATGATGTTCATTCAGTTTCTGTTTAGCATTGTGATAATATTGTAAATAATGTGTTTCTTGAACATAAGTATATTATCCCATTGTCCATTTAATGTAAACTGAGTGAAATCTGACTGCTTAAATGTACAGTAGAAAAAAATATTAGTCCTCATTTATCTTAGCTGAAAATAAAAATGTATAGAAATAATGATGAATAAGACTGATGAATAAAAAGTTTTCCATTTTTATTTTCTCGAAATATGGAAAATAGATCAATATGTTCTCAAGCTGGAAGTAAAGTCAATATTTGTAGTGTTAAGAAGCATCTCAGGAAGTGTGCATTTGCAACTTGAAGAGTAAAGCAATTCTAAGTAGTTCAGTGAGTGCAAAACAATTCCCCAGTAAACGTCTGTGATCTGGGCTTCCTAAGTGCTCCAAAGAATCCATTGCACAGGTTCTAACTCCCAACTGTGGAGAAAAGTTCCGAGGTATGAAGTGTCATTTGTCTTCATAAAGCTGGTTTCAGAAGAACAGAAAAATAGAAAAGATATATTGAAAAGATGAAAACAAACATCCACATATTTACATCTATATTAGTTATTAAGTCAACGATTTGTGGGACATGTCTTTATTAATAAGAATATTCAGTAATAGAATTCAAACTGATGATCCCAATACAAGGTGACTTCATATTTTAAGCAAGAGAACTCTAATACACAAAATCAGAAATGGGACATTCTTCTTAAAAACATAAACACATTTTATTAACATCAATAAAATAAAATTCTAAGCCAAACAAAGACTCCCAGGGTTTCTGTATCTTCATTTGTGTGCATTCTGTGATTGTTAGAATCTTTTTCTATATCTGTTTCATGTTGTTGCCTCAAAATGAAAGCATTGTTCTTGTATATTACTTGTTAGATGCAGCCTCTTTTGGACTCTTTAACTATATTCCCAGATGCAATCTCATCATATAGCTGGGAAGTTTATTCTTGTATTAGGGGCAGGATGGTTTATCTTCACTTTTACCAATAGGGCAGTAATGAGATGCTAGTTGTTAAACGAGGTGTACAAGAAAGGTTTGGACAAAGCCACACCACAAACTTAGCCTTGTGAAGACTTCTCAAGACAGGCTTCATTATGCCAAATTGTTTGTCCCTAGTGTTGGTCAAGGTTTTGCAAAATATCTCATGCCAATATATGGCTTCTTTTATTTTCTTTCAATTATTATTTTGTAAAACCTCATGTCAGAGTTCCATAAAGTCTTCAAATAGTCTTAAGGTCAGTGGTCTGATATTTTTTGGACTTTATGTAATTATCTTATTTCTTGGGGGGGGTACATATTTGCATGTGTAGAATAAATAACACATCAGATAAAACATCTAATTTTAACTTCCTGTGATAGATCTATTTGATTTCTAGCAAAATCACAATTTTTATTGAATGCTACAGATATTGTGGTATTTGATAGCATCAACTATGTGATACAGGAATATAATTGTGTGTTTTCAAAGAGGAAAAAAAGTATAGAATGAAAAACAATAGATTTCCCATCAAGTACATTTGGGAGATATTAAATTAGGCAAACTACTCCTTGGAAAGTCAGTCCACATGAAGCCCATGCTTTTATTCTATACTTGATTGACTTTGAATCAATTTCCATATTTTCTAATACTGTTAGGGAATTCAGGTGTAGAAACAGTTGTTTCACTAGTAGTTAGATTTTTTTCCTATACATTTAAGCTTACAAATTGGACAACGTACCAGTCTTCAAACCAATCCTTCTTGGATCCATACAAATTATTTGAAACTTTGCAGCCAAGAGCAGCCACTCCTATGAGCCTAAACTTAGAAACATTTTTGAAGTGCAGTGTCTGACAATGATGATTGTAAATTTTACACCCTATCTCATAATGTCCTTTGATGGGGCTTTGGTGTGATGTTCTTCTTTCATTCAGTCATCACACCATGTTCATTATGCTCAGGAGTGGGGCCATCGGAACTCATCTCCTGTTGCTTTGTTTTCTCTATCCGTAGGTCCAGTCCAAGCATTTGACATTTCTTATCAGAGGCATTTGGTTTTGTAGACTGTGACTTGCCAACTGTGTTTCCTGGAGCCCCAGGATTCAACAGGTGCTTCAGGGATTTTAGATAGTAGATATGCTTTAATTCCATTATTGAAAACACATTTGCACCCCTGTATGTCATGTATAAAAATTTAAGACTTTGGAATCCCTCAGGAAAGTGACATTACTTGGAACACCCCAGTTGTTATATAGTGTGGGATATGGCGTCTGCTGACACTGCAGATTATACTCTAGATTCACTGAGAACCAAATGTGACTCACTTGATTTGTATAATTTGTATGTTTTAAAAGTTGACAACCAGCCCTTCTGGGGAAAAGAATGGAGAATCCTGAAAGATCGAAATGTAGATCTTCCATTGATCCTGCAATCCCATTACTAGGTATCTACCCAGAAGAACATGAATCATTTTACCACAAAGACATTTGCACCAGAATGTTTATTGTGGCTCAATTCATAATTGCCAACTTGTGGAAGCAACCTAAGTGCCCATCAACCCATGAATGGATCAGCAAATTGTGGTATATATATACCATGGAATATTATGCAGCCATTAAAAAAGATGGAGACAGGGAAGAGCAGAGAGAGGGAAGGAGGGAGGGGGGTGGGGTCTCAGTTTGTGACACATCTTGTACCCTCAATGAATCCCCAACAATTAAAAAAAAAGGATAGAGACTTTGTATATTTTACATTTACCTGGATGGAGTTGAAATACATTCTTCATAGTAAAGTATCACAAGAATGGAAAGATGAATATCCAATGTACTCCATACTAAAATGAAATCAATACATAAATAATTACATGTTCCTAAGAACAATAAAACACTATTATAATCCAGTTTGTGGGTAGAGGGAAGCAGGAGAGAGGAGGGGGGAGGATGTTTGGTAGAAGGAGTGAGGGCAGAAGGCAGGACCTCACCTAATGAGCACATTGTGAGGGTGGATAACACGCCCCTTGGCTGAGGGGCTCTTCTACAAATGGAACTTTACCCTAGAACTGAGAACAATGTAACCTAAATATTGTACCTTCATCTTAATTTGAATAAAGTTTTAAAAAATAAAATAAAAACAAGTAGAAAGACAAAAAAAAAAAGTTGGTAACCAAAACAAAATACAGACATAACTAGATGCCAAGAATGCTATGACTCAGCAGTTACTTGGCCTCAAGTTTTACTAATGATATTAAGTTATAGCTTTGCACTTAGTATGACTTTGATATAATACAGTCCCCTATGTTACATGGGGGTGGGGGGGAGGAGCAATGTGTTCCAATAACTCCAGGGGATGCCTAAACCCTCAGGTGGTCCTAGACCCTCAATGTACTATGTTCTTGAACTGATGACTGAAAAGGCTGCTAGTTGACCAAGGGGGTGGAGCCTAGATACACTGGGCAGAGGGATGACCCATCTCCCAGGCAGAGTGAGGCAGGTAGTGAGAGATTCCATCATGCTACTCAGAATAGTGGCAATTTAAAAGTTAGGAATTGTTTATTTCTAAAATTTTCCATGTAATACGTATATTGGGACTAAGATTGACTGTGGGTAAGTGAAACCACAAAAAGCAAAACAGCAGATGAGGGAGGAATTGCTGTAGTGCTTTTATCTCCTCTTCTAAGAGACTCTGCTTATGAAGGTAAACACATCAGCTGGCAAAGCATGAAAATGTTGGTTCTGGTCCTTCCCCTCCCCTCTTCACAGAGCAACTGCCTCCCTGTTCTCCTTCCCACTGTCAGGGCACAGGGAAGTATTCGGAGGAGAAGGCCTGGAGGACTGTTTACCCTAGAAGTGCATCACGCATGATGGGCTCCCCACCCGCCAGCTCCAGACCCCAGAGACTGATGTGCCCTTTCCACATGGGGTTCTAGAAGGACACTCCAGAGTCTCTTCCAGGTGCAGAGAGAGCAGGCTTTCTGTATCCATTTATTTGCTCAGCGACTATATATTGGGTGCTTTTTGTGTGACAGGCCCTGTTCTAGGTGTTCTGGATGCCTAAGTGAACCAAGTGTTAAAACTGCCTCACCATGTGCAGAGGGAAGAAATTGCAAGTTTACATAGATGGCTACAGAGAGCCCAAGTGGGAGAGAACACTTGAGCAGGAGTATGTGGGAGGCACGAGTGTTAGCTAGGTGGGCGTTGGGATGACAGTTATTCCAGGAAATGGGACCAGCTGGCCCATAGGCCCCATGACAGGCCAAATGAAACATGCCTGCCTTGTGCAGGGGCCATACCAAGGACCCCAGGCCATCTGGCATCTAGGAAGTAAGATGCTCTAGAAGACTTTGGCTTTTTATTCCGGGCAGAATGAGGGGCTTCTGGAGGGCTTAGTACAGGAGTAATGGGACCTCAGCATTTATTTTGAAATTAGAACATCGCTTCTGTGTCAAGAAAAGACTGTATTCTCATATTCCAGGCATTTAATTCATGAAGGTTTCTTAAGATTCTTATATCATACCCTGGGCATGCAGTTCTTGACTCTAGAGTCTCATTAGATGAATCATGGCTCCTTTATAATTGATACTAGGGCTGGGGATGAGTCCAGAGGCTTTAAAAATGAATGCATTCCAAGACAAGGGAATCAATGGCTTTTATGATTAATACTTACTGAATGCTAGCAGCTCTGAACTTAGACGCGCAAAGGTTTCTGTGCTTTTAAGATATATATTTTTCTAAATTATGGGGAAAAGAAATAAAGAGACTATGAGACTCAGGTAAGAAGGTGCCTTTACTTGACAATTTTGGTAACTTGAGAATGGTTAAGAGAACTGGCTATAAATCCAAGTTACAAAGTTCCAATCTTGGTTCTGCTACTTAATATTTTGGGGCTTTTGCCAAGTTACTTAGTGAATGTCCTCATCGAAAATCTATAGTAACACGTAGTAATACCTTTTATGTTAAGTGAGATAAATGCCAGGATGTTTGTACAGGGTTGAATGAGGGTTGAATGGTAGCCCTCTGAAATTCATTCAAACCTAGATTCCCAGAATGTGAAATTAGTTAAAGTTCAGATGAAGTCATTACTGGACTAATAACCCAGTGACCAGTGTCCTTATAAGATGATAGATATTTGGACAAAGGGAGACACAGAACACCATATGAGGACAGTGCAGAGCCGAGTGTGTCCTGCAATCCACGGAGCACCAGAGGCCAAGGGACAGGCCTGGACAGATGCTCCCTCAGAGACTCCAGAAGGAGGTAACCCCTCCAACAAGCCTCCAGAACTGTAAGAATACTTTTCTATCATTAAAGCCACCCAGTTTGTGGTAGTGAGGACAGCCCTAGGAAATTAATAAATTGTTAACTTTCCATTAAAAAAAGAAAATGCTGAATAACATTAAAAAAACTGGGAGCAGCACTCTGTGGTTGCGAGTATCAATGTCATGCTGAATTGTGAAGAAAATCCTAGGTTTTAGTCGAAGGATTTTAAAAACTATTATGACACACTTCATGGGAAAAGCTAAGGTTAAGATGTTTCTTCTAATTTTGGATGATGTCAATATAATGAGAATGAAAAAAAAATAGTAGTTAGAGGATATGACTGGAAGACTCCTTCGAATACAGTAGAACTTCTGTAAGGTGACCCCCCTAGGGACCATAACAAAGTGGTGAAAATAGGGAAGTCGGCCACGTATAGGTACGTACATGCGATTCATGTCTAGTCTTGAAATTTAGGCCAACTTTAGGAGATTGTCAATGTAAGGATATGATCAGCTATGGAGGGTCTACTTTAATGTATTTTAATTCCGAGGTTACCAGTAGAAATGGATTGGAGTTGCCTAAATTTGACATAGACACAAAGGTAAGTATACTTCAAATTAGTGAAAAAGTCAAATGAACTTAATCCCTACTAAGAAGTAAAGGGAGAACAGAAAGATGGATAAATTCTTCCCAAGTTACTGAAGTCTTTTCTGCTTTGCGTCTCTCCACGCACATCGTTCTGGGTCATTTTATTATTTTTGAAGCTGACATGTGGGACCACAAAAGCTGATTAGAAAAGAATGGTCTCGATGAAGGATGAATATATTGACGTTTCATTCAAGTCACATAAAAGCCACAGTCGTTTAAAGTTTCAGCCTGTTTGCATTCTGCTTCTGTTTTGAACAAAGATACAGTCTCATATTCCCTGACAATTTGTCTGTAATCGCCATGGCAATGGAGCATTCTCCAGTGTGTCACAAAATATGTGACATAAGAATAGGAATACAAACATATGAAAAAAAAGCCCTCAGGTAGTTGTTAATTTCTGGCATTGTGTAATTAAACTAGTTTTTTGAATGTTATCTTTTGCCAGTATCTAATTAGCAAAGCCATCTGCTGAAAGAGGAGCGGCCCATCTGCCTGGAATATTGTTCTCTTCATTTTTATGAAAAGTGTCTTCCTTGGCTGGTTCCTATCTAATTAACTTCTCTGGCTGTGGAGTGTGATGATACACAGCTTTGTTTATATACTTCTGAGAACTGTGGATATATATGTATAGAATACATACATAAAAAGAGCCAACCTCCTTTTCTTTCCTACATCTGATTTACTCCTGAGATGCCTGTTCCATTTATCACAAGCGGGCTCATCTGTGTGCAGGGCGTTCTGGTGTGTGTTGCATTGTGAAACCACAGGAATGTCACTGCATCCCCGGGGTTCCTGCAGGCGTAGAGGGATTTTTTCTGTAAGCCACTTCTGTTTGTTTTGTTTTGTTTTCAGGTCTATTTGTAGCACTGTCGTTTCTTGAAAGTTGGTAAGGTTGCTAATCAGCACATGTGGCTGGGTCTGAGATGAACCTGCTTTAACAGTGGAAATGAATACCGTTGATTTCTTAGATTTAACGTGATACTGTACAACTGAGGGGATACACGTGTGGTGTGTCTATTGCAAATTAATCTCTGATGTATACAAGTGTTATCTATATGTTTTTACTTCCATCAGTAATCTGAAGAGTATCTTGAACTTGGTAGGTACCCAAGGAATATTTATTAGATGAAAAAGAAAATTGATGCATGTATAGAAAGCTAGACGTCTGTAAGTTGTTCAGTAGTACAGATATTATTTGTATGAATTTACAAAAAAATGCACCACGAATAAGCGTCTTTGTGTCTTGTAAAATGTGGATGTTTCAAACTCACTGCCTATTATAAATTGTCTCTGAATATCCAAGTAAGTAAACATTATTGCTGTATAACTGTGGGTGAAATATATACTGCAAAATAAATGTGGAATGGAATAGAAAAGCCATATTTTTTCCGTACAAGGCCATCACACAATGGAAAAAGAGAAATGATGACAGAAATTAAGTATTTGTACAAAGGACACTATGGAAATAAGAACTTGAATGTTGCATGGAGAGCTGAAATGTAGAATGCCTTAGCATTTGTTTTGACAGTCTAAAGATATGTTTGGATGAGCAGGAAAACATCTTAAAATGAATTTGAAGTCACAAACATGATGTCTCAAATCAGTAGTGAGATTTGCTCTAAAATCATGATCCATGGAAGAACATCAGTCTTTACTAAGAAGGCTTAATTAAAAGGCGTTTAATTAATTAGAATGGATCTGATAGAATAAGGAAGCTGTGACTGGGTTAAGAAAATGTGTAATTTCACACAGAAATATGGTTAATTTTGAGAAATAAGATCTGTATCAGGAGAGTTTCATTGATGTTCGTCTTTGTCTCCAAGGGAAGAGATTTTTTTGTTTTTTCTTTGTTTTCCTGTTTGTTTTCATATCTGCCAAGTAATCAAATGTCTAGTTAACCTCCTGAGTAGAAATACCACTGCGGGATTAACCTGGGAAACCCAATCTCTAAGTAATCTGGAAAAGCCACTTTCCCCCACCTCATTCCTTTCCAAATTCTGCTTTATGTAATAATATGTGTTTCCTCCGACTGTCTTCCCCGCTAAGTAAAGTTCCATTTTTAATATAAAATTTTCTTTTATCCTGTTCTCTGTTCCGGTGGAAAATGAATCAACAGAAGAGCTATACAATCATGGTCTTTAATTAATTCTGGATTTGAATATTACAGGCAAGCTAGTGATACTGTAATAAAAATGCCCCAGGAAAGAAACTTTTCTACTTTTAATAACTATCTTTAGAACAATCTGTAAGATTTATTTTATTTTCTGTGAGTTTAATAAATGTGTGCAAGCAGTTTCTATCTTTGAGTATACTGGACAAAATAATGAAATATTTGTGAAAACTTTCACATTCTTTCTTCTATTACTTTTCCTTTTCAATCCTTGGCTGATATTTGTCTTGAAAATGCAGAACCTATTTGGCTACTTGGTAGACTTGTTTACCATTTCAGCGGTAGGATTTGAACAATTTTAATGGCATTTGGTAAATATTTTTGTCCTGTAATTCTGGGATTAACCCTGGTACCTACTGTTCTTATTTTACTGAAGGGAGCATTACTATTTAACTTTTACAAAATTGCTAGAATTACAAGAGACACTGTGAATGTTTCTTTAAAGTATTTCCCTATATAGTTTTCATGGTAATTGTATATCTTTAATTTTTCTTTGTGATGTATAATAGCAAATTCTCTGATAATGTGAAATCAAAATTATTAGGGTTCTACTCTACTAAAAGAATTTATCAGAGCTTATCAATTCTGTTTCCATTTTAACTAAAGACAGAAACATGGATATGTATTTAAATTTAAAAAATGAACCATGATCTTTTGTAAAGAGATCCAAGGAAGGCCCGTACTAGAAGTCAGATTAGATTAACAACAAGGCGTGTGTTTTCATTTGTTTTATCTGTACTTCATGGAGATTTCTAGTTATGCAACTCTATGCAGAGCTCCTTTCTCTGGAGTTGTCGTCCCTTTTCATGAACGTATTTGTCATCCTGGTTTGGAGTCTGTGTCAAGTGTTTGCATCCGATGATGACTCTGACTTGCTATGACTTTATTATCCTCATCAAGCATTATGAGCAGGAAAACATCAGAGAACAAATTAACAAATTCTCTTATCAGATGTTGGCACTGAGAGAAATCGCCGAGTCTGCACCAGGGAGAACAGTTAGACTATTGTTTATGTTTAAAAGAAACCGAAGTGGTTCTCTCTAGAATACTTTTCTTACAGACTTGTATTTGCCAAGTAACATTAGTTATGCAAGATGCAGTGTTTTATGATTTAATCTCTGTTATGTAACATTCTCAGAAGGGCAGCGGGTATCAGAGGATTGCGTAGGCTTAATTTTGTCATTGTCTCAAGTTTAGGAGAATTAGAAAAACATCTTACTAGAAATAAAGGTGAAACCATTAGTTTTTCTTTATATTATTTGACATCAGCTTAATTTTGGTTCATGTTAGCTTATTATTTGGTATTAGTCCATTTAAATTAGCAAAAAATAAATAAAAAGTATCTACTTCAAATATCTTTCTCATAATGATTTAACTGCTTCACATTCCTGCTTGTTCAGAAATCTAGTTCTAAAATAATTGGAATACCAGATAATGTGAATGGAGAAAACATTTTATGCTGTAAAAGTTCACACTCTTCCATATAACAGTAGAAAAGAAGAACAACTCAGATGCTTAAACTTCTTTAAAAAAACGATTCACACTCCCAGTGTGTAGGTCATGAATATTTGTAGGCACCCCATGTTCTGTGTATCCCGAGTGTTGTCTGTGCTCGGAACTAGCCACTGTTCTATGTGGGAGTTAGCATCCGATGTGAAAGTACACACATGAGTTAGATTTGGAAAATCTGAGAAAGGAAAAAAAAAATTCATTTAAAAGATGTGGCTCTGGTCCGGGAGCAGTGGCTCAGGCCTGTCATCCTAGTACTCTGGGAGGCCACGGCAGGTGGATCATGTGAGCTCATGATTTTGAGACCAGCCTGAGCAAGCATGAGACCCCCACCTCCAAAAATAGCCAGGCGTTGTGGCAGGCACCTGTGATGTCAGCTACTTGGGAGGCTGAAGCAAGAGGATCACCTGAGCCCAAGAGTTTGAGGTTGCTGTGAGCTATGATGTCACTGCACTCTACCCAGGGAGACAAAGTGAGACTCTGTCTGAAAAACAAATAAATAGATGAAATAAAAAATAAAAACATTAAAAAAATAAAATTTGGCTCTAAATATTTAGTCAGAGCTTATCACAGTATGAAAATTACTAATAATGGGAGAAAACAGTGCTGCACTATTTGTATGAACTAGGAATTCACTGACTCTTATTTGCGTATGTATCATGGTAGTAAGGATATGGAAAATCATTCTCACTTTGTGAGAATTCATTCATTCACTTCTCTGAATATTGCTAAGTGGCATACTCCTGAAGTAGGAATTGTAAATGAATATTTGGATCATTTGGTTTCTAGGCTTCTCCATTGAGTCTCCCCTGATGTGTTGTGTGGTTTCACTGAGTGGCGGTTTCTGCGGTCAATGCCGTCGTCAACTCACTGCATTTCTTTAACAGTGACTAGCCCTAGATCTATCATTATCACTACTTAAAGATAAATAATGAGAGGTTGAGTCTTTATGCCTCAATTTTAAAGCTAAAATATAAGCCTGTGACTGAATTCTATGTGCTTGCTGTAAATTCTATGTGAGTCTGAACATGTTGGTGGCAAGCTATACACATAGTTCCTAATCTGATCACGAGTGCCTTACTTATTTTTCCCTTTTACTTAGTTAAAGCTATGACAGTTATTGGCATTCTGGTGTTTTTTACAGGCTGTGGAGTGGGAGTGTGATGAAGCCACCAAGAAGGCCTGTTACAGCAAGGGCAAATCCAAGGTAAGAAGGAGGCATCTCTACCGTGTTCTGAAGGACTGTGTGTAAAGTGCTTTCCCTAGACGGCTGTTTCTGATTATGCCACCACATGAAGGGAGGAAAGTAAGATTCTTCTTAAAATAAGTAAATTCCCAAGTTCTGAACATTAAATTAAAATTTACAACAGTACACAGCAACAATCGCTACCGGCAAGGATCCAGAATATAAGATCTGGTCTAATTTGTGCTGCCAGTCTTTAGACTAAAATACAACATCAATTGACTGTGATGCCATTTGAAAAAATATGGGCCTGGATTTTAAAAATAGTATTTTACTTTCCTCCTTTCATACTTCCTAGCTAACTATAGAAAGTAATTGTATGACAAATGAAATTATATTAAAAATAATTTGAGATTTATCCTTTATAATTTACCTTAACATATCCTTTACAATAGGCTTTCTCTGTTTCCATATGAAAATCTGCACCCCTAAGTTTCTATGGAAAGTGCACTTTGTACCTGAGGTTGGACATGCATGTCTCGGGCAGCCCTGCCTGTTACATGCATGATGCTTTGCCTTCCCAGGATATCATGTAACAGGCACAGTTGATCAAATTATACACAATCAACTGGGGGAAATTCATCTGTAGCTGGAGTACAGGCTCACTACGTCTCAGCCTGTGAGGGTTTTGTTTTTTGTTTTACTTCACTGGAGCGCGAGCTTTTCCAATGGTGAATTACACTTTGGGTGACACCACAACGATACACACAGGGCTTGTATAGAGGGCTTGCTGTGTGAAGTTGGTCCCAGAGCCAAGAGTTTGGGGACCTATGTAGCAAATGCAGAGAGTATTGGCAAAAGATTCTCCCACCATCTGTGTTTATATAAAAGAGTGTTATGTACTTTATTTTACCCGATTTTATTTTTCCTTTTAACTGAACAGTTCTGAGAATCAGATAGTCAGGCAGGCTTTAGCCAGCTCAGCCATTAGGTGTCCTAAACCTTAATAGAGAACTAGAAAGAGGAGAAGGAAGAAAGTGCTGCCTTAGTCAGGGAAACAGAGACAAAGAAAAAATGAACAATGGAAATTGATGGTTATTTTCTAAAAGGTATTTAAGCTCAGAAAATGCTTCTGAGATAAATCATCTGAAATGCAGGAAGATTTAAAGGTAACTCCACATGGCAAAGAATCAGAGTACACTATTTTAGGATATCCCACGAATAAAGAAATTAGTAAATAATAACATAAATCCCTTACATCAGAGATCTCTGCAACCTTTCTAGTGAGTTCGTAGAAATTATGTATAAAATCTTTTCTTTCCTACAAAGTGTGTCTCAATGTGGTGTGTGTGGCTGAGCTCTTGTCCTTCAGACAAGACCACCTTGGCTGGGGAAGGGGTACACATCGTCAGATTCACATGAAATGGGCCGTAGGAAAGGTGGCTTGCTTTCCTTCAGCTGGTAGGATTCCCTGATGGAAAGCACTGTCTGTTCTCTGCCCGGTTCCAAGGCCAAGGTTGTGCCTTGCCTTGTGGTATGGGTGCCTCTCGGGGGTCTGGCAGGTGCTGGCTGAGGACTTCCCCATCCTTTTTGCCTTTCCTCTATTTTCCTCTCCTCTTTCCTATTATCTTCATCCTCCTTCCAGTATGCTGGCTCTTCCCTCCCCTCTCCTCTTTTCCTGGGTCTTCTGGGTACACTGGTATGTATATTGCAGTTTCAGGAAGTCTAGCCACAGAGTGTGTGAACGGACACCCGTCCCAGTGTTTGTCTGACACTGGGATGTCAAATGTTTCCCTGACGGTGCTAAATCTTTGTGGTCCCACTGGCCGCTTCCTCTCCTGGGTCCCACATGCTGTTCCCTACTCAGGCCTAATGCTCCCAACCTGCCTCCCTCACCCATCTCTCAGGACTCGGTGTCCCACACCTAAATCGCCTCAGTTCCAGTCTTGTAAAATCCAGTAACCGTTTGTACTTGCCTGACTTCACATCTGAGTCACCCAGCCCTGGATTAGAAGCCAGCTGGGTAACCTCTTGCTGATCCACACACCCTTCTTGAGCCCACGTTGAACCCACCAGGCATGTCTGACGATGTTCTACTGAACAGGAGGTGAACAGGTATAGCCACGCCAGGCAAGGAGCGTGAGCTCAGGGTCTCTACTCTCACCAGCCTTGATGCCGGGGCAGGTCGCTTGATCCCATGGAGTTTGTCCTGTGCATTGCAGCATCCCTGGTCTCTTCCCACCCAGGCGTGACAACCCCAAATAACCCCACATGTCTTCAGACATGAACCTGGTTGAGAATCCCTCCTTTCATTTCTAAAATTGTGATGATGTTGGTGAATTTCACATTTTCAATTTCATTTTTGTTCTTCCTGAGAGTGCTTCCATATTTCTTCAAGATCATACGTATTTATTTGTTTCACAGACTTAAAAAAAATAGCAGTTAACTCCCTTCCCCTCTATGCACTTCAGTCTTCCTGTACTCCTCACGTATTCCAGGAAAGCGTCCGATTTCTTCATCCAGCTAGGGTTTTTCCTCCTTATAGTCTCCAAGGCCTTAAATTTAAAGGAATCTGTGTGGTTGTCTATTGCTAATAGGTTAGTTCCCCTTGGGTTGAAAAATTGCTTCTGCTGACCCACATTTTGTCTTAAGCTGTGACCATTGGCTGGTTGGTGCTTAAAAATTAAAAAGTGAAAACCAGAGAAAGAATAGGAGGCCATCCTTCATGCCTAATAGATAATATTCCCTTGATTCATGAAAGAGACCAGTCCTTAATACATTTAATTGAATTTTCATGATACACAGAAAGAAAATGAAAACAAACATTGTCAGATAAAATCACACATTTCCACTTCCATGCTTTTGGTTTTAACAGATACAAATAGTGACAAATCCTATTAATTGTAAGTTGATGCCGATGGTATTTGTGGATGGATTTTTTTAACACTAATACAGTAAGACAGATGAAGATGAATGTCCAGAGCCCTGTACAGGCAGTCCTCAAATTACAAACATCTGACTCACGTACAACTCACACTCATGAAGGGAGGCTATCACAGTAAGCCCCAAGTTACAAACATCTGACTGGCCTTCGACTCACGCCTATGAATGGAGGCTACTCAAGGTAATAGGTAAATGTACCAGCTCCAACTTACATACATCCAACTTAAGAACAAGCCTACAAAACCTATTCATTCGTAACTTGGGGACTGCCTGTACTCAGAGAAAGACAAATCACATGTTATTTTCAGTTGCACTAAGTATGCTGGTAAAGTCACGTAGAGTTTGAAATAACCCAAGCTCCCTTGAAATAGAATCCTGCTCACGGAGCAGGGCTGTGTGCACTGCACGTGTGTGTGCAGAACAGCAGGAGTGTCCCAGGGGCCCTGGGTGGGAAGAACAGCGGGCTCTCTGGCCTCCTTTCCAGGTTGTCTTTACTTGTTTATCGTCTCTCCTGCCTCACACCACGGTGGCCAAACAGTGATAATCAGGCAAGGGACCCAAGAGCTACTCTTGGAAGACACAAAAGGAAGAATCGGGGAAGCCCCAGTGAATAGAAGGAAGCAGAGTCAGCAGAGCCTGCCAGAGGACTGGCCCCTGAACTCAGAACACAGACATCCAGAATCCTGAGCCTGACGTTGCCTGGGGGCCAAGTCAGATAACATTTTCACAGTTAATTCGATTGATAGATAATATTTTTGTGGGGAGCAGAATTCAGACTATTTTTGGTGGTCATGAATTTAGAAAATTCATCTATTTCACATTTTTTTTGCTTGTGTTGTAGCATTATGAGAAGAACTTATAAAGAATGACAAAGTTTCCTTTCTCCCTGAAACAAAAAGAATAATGTAAAATGTGACATCTCAAAAATGAGAAAAATGCCAGCCATTTTAACTGCACTTGTTTGTTTGTTTTTTTCCTACCATAAGAAAAGTACTACAGACTGCATTTTACCGCAGAGTGAGAAGCGGGGCAGGAATGTGGTGTGTGGAAGGAGGTGGCGGCCTGCAGGGGTGCAGCCTGCACCCACTTGCTACTTTGATGAGAACATTCCTTCGCTGGCTGCGGAGTATGGGAAAATAAAGGGGACAGATTCCCTCTCGTTTCCCTGTACTGCTGAGGCCAGACATAGACGTCATTTTTTGTATAGGCCATTAAAATTTCAATTTAAGAAATCAGGGCTAACCACTGATTTGAGATGAGTTCACAAAGAAGGTACCGTATTGAGATTTTCAGTTCTTTGCTAGGTTTGAGTCCAATTTAATTTTTTCAGCTAACTTTGGAGAAAGGGAGTGACTTTGCTTGCAGTGGCTTAAATATTCCATGTAAAAAGGAGGAAAAAAAACTGTTTTCATGGATTCAAACTTAGTTCTTTCGGAAATAGAATTATAAAAATCAAATTCTAGAATTACATAACTATCCTTTACACAAATGTTATTTTAAACACAAATAGTCGATTCTCTCATGATCTAACAATAGTGCCTTGTCTGTCTGGAATTATGATGTCTGAACCAAGAGTTCCTCCCACCCTGGCATTTAGGAACTCTACAAAGGAAACGCAGCTGATATTAAGGGCATGAATGCCCTGCTTTGTGCTTATGTTACAGTTTATCATTTTCAAAGGTTTCTCCTTCATGATCTCATTTTAGCATTTTTGACACCAAGTTCCTAGAATGATTTTGCTAGTTAGTGGGAGAGTTTTGATTAGAGTCCAGGGCTCTGTGTATTGTGGGTCCTGTTGTGTCCTGTGGTCCTGTTTTCTAAGCTGTCAAATTGTGCTAATAAAGAAGTAAACTCCTCTTGATTAAGAGAAGAAAACCACATCCTGCCGTGGAGTCAGGTTGTGTAGGGCGGGGTCTTGACATTTTTACCTGAAGTGCCAATATTCTGAGAGCTGTGAGTTAATCAATGAATGCAATGCCCTGCCTTCCTGGTGTATCATTGCTTTAAAATTGAGTATACTTTAGGATAAATATTAATAAGCTGTGCAGATTACACACACGAAATTTCAGTCTCTTAAACAGAGGGGCCCAAATAAATTTCCCATGGAGTCAGCTCAATTGAAAATCATCATCATATGTAAATATATACAGTAGAGTGTACTTTAATATATTAATGTATTATACATTATATAACGAGAAATGTGTTTATATTTGTGTTTATATATTTCATCTGTAATATGTATTTCACAGACACATATGTAACACACACACAATTACGTGTGTATATATTTTAGGCACATGTGCCTGAGGGGATGGTAGGGGTTTTCAAGAGTCATCTGGTAATCACGCCTCTGGTTGGTGCACATGCACTTCTTAAAGGCTGGTGCACGTCCTGGATGTTGCTTCTTTTCAGCACTTTGGAGATAATCGGGGAGCTAATACATTAAGAGAAGGCTCCGGCGTTCCCTGCGAGGGCTGTGGTTAGCATACAGGTCAGCAGGCTTCCAACCCTCATCTCTTCTTCCCCAAATCCATGGGTTGGACCATGGGCAGGGTGTCCTGAGACCAGCGAGGTAGGTCTGCCGCTCATCTTTCCATGTGGTCCTATGGTCTGTCTTCAGGCAGAACACACCTGTTTGAGAAGGAAATGACACAATGGTACAAGGCAACACCAATTAGTGCCTGAAGAAACAGGTGCTGCTTCTTGTACGTCAGGACAAGAAACCAAAGGGCATTGGCGGCCTCCATCTCAAAGCCCTTTCTGTGAGTTGGTAACAGGAACCTTGTTATCAATTCCAACAGGATTGCCTGGAAGTCAAGGGCAGGTTGATCCAGGTGCCCATCACAGGCCCAGAAGGGCTGTTTTAATGGTCAGGTTCTGCTATCAAAGCTTAGACGGATAACTTTTATTATCAGCCACAGAAGCCACGTGGGGAGCAGCCGGTGGCCTTGGGTTCATGCTCTGTGACCTCTTGTAAAATCGAAATTCATTACATCCCCTCAACCCATTTTCAAGGTACAGAAATGGGATAAAAGAAAAAACTCTTAGATAAGAAAAGGGAAATCAGACATTTAATAAGAGAAACCTTTAAAAGAACGTCCTGCAGGGACTTCTACATTATGCCTACATTTTACAATAGGTGATTTCCAGCAGCCCTTCAGATAAGCTCAGATAACCCATACAAGGCCATGTTTATAGCAAAGATTGAAAAAGTGATTTGCCAGCAGATCTTCCGAAGGAGATTTTGGGTCTTACATTCACCATAAGGAAGAAATTAATTATTACACACTCTGGGAATCTAGGCCATTTTTTCTTTCCTTCTTCATTTTGACTCTCTGACTTCTAAATGTATCCCCAGCTTAAAAAATGAAGTAATGAAGTACCTCCTTTTCTGTTTTATATGAATTTGCCTTCATCTCTCTTTTAAGAAAAAAGTTATTATAGCTGGTGTTGTGGTGGGCGCCTATAGTCCCAGCTACTTGGGAGGCTGAGGCAAAAGAATCACCTAAGCCTAAGAGTTTGAGGTTGCTGTGAGCTGTGACACTACAGCACTCTACTGAGGGCAACATAGTGAAACTCTGTCTCTACAAAAAAAAAAAAAAAGAAAGAAAGAAAAAAGTTATTATTTTAAAGGCTCATTAGTAAATTATTATTATAGAATCAGTCAAAGCAGCTTACAAATTAAACATACTGAAGATTTCAGGGGAGTGAGACTAGAAGGACATGAGATCTGTGAGGCAAGACAGTTGGGCAGAGTGAGCTCTACTCCTGAGTTGGGAGGAAACACAAATCCCCAGGGCCTTTGGTAGGGCCCAGTGAAGGGCCACCCCCTGCCCTTGCCGCAGTGCTGGTCATTCAGGCCTCTTCCTCTGCCCGGTTCCATCAGACCCTGCTCCAGACAGCTCAATGCTGTCTTCCTCATTATCATACACGTCCCTGGAGGCATAGAAATGTGTCCAGCCTCCCCCGGTTCTGATCCTGCCTCCCCGTCTGAGCGTTCTCATTCCTCATGTCCAGAACATGCTGTAATTTTCTACTGTCATTGACATAATTCTGTGCCCTTTCTTACTGACTTTTTTTTGACTCTTTTTACCCTACCGGTTGTCTTTGTTATGCCCTTCTCTAGCACACTCTTGTGTCCTGATTGTCACACTAGACAACTGACTTTCTGCTTTTCCACCGGCTGTGTTGGCCTTCAGGAATGCTGACAACCTGCAGTCTTACTGGCCCTTTGTTCCTCTTCTGGAAAATGAAGATAAACACTTGGTCGTCACCCTCTCCCTAATTGACTAGGGGCACTTGCTTTCCCGTCACTAGGGTCATGAAATTCTGCTGCAATGTCCCATCTTTCCAATCCTGGTGATTCTCTGGGAATAACTGACACTTCCCCATGTTATCTGTCACCATGTTACTGCCTTTAGCATTTATACCTTGTGGCAGGCTCTTGCTTCAAAATAAATAAATAAAATGTCTTTTACATGTTTCTTTGCTCTTAAAAGAGTTCTAAAAGCAGCAACAAAAACCAAGCAGCACCCCGTCCATCCTCCACCATGGGCTGTTTTCATTTCAGTTTCCACTCTGTGCCATTGTCATGTCAGGCTTACCCAGGAAGGCCGGCATGCCCACTCGGTACTGTGTTCTGAAGGTGTCTCTGTGGGTGCCCCGCCGGCAGGTGACGGGAAGGTGTCCTGCATCCTCCTCCTCTGGCCTCTCCGTGTGGACCCCTGTGCACTTCTGCTGTCTGGGAGGACAGTGTCTCTGTGCCCCTCCTCTGGGTTGCCAGCCTGGAAATGGCCATCTGTGGGGTTCTTTGAAGTGTTTTATCTTATTCTTTCTCTTTGCAGCTCTCCCGCCAGTTATCAAAGCAAAGGAGAACAAAATCACACAGGCCTCTCCATCTGGGGGACCTTTCTCAGCGCCCAGTTTACTGTCCCTGATTAAGGAACGGCCGACTCGTTCCTTAATTTGTTTGGTAGTTAACTTAGATCTTCCTTTTGTTTTCCCTCATCATAGTGGCCAGTAATGTGTTGCTATTACTGTTAGTGATCGTGTTAGGAGAATTATCTCCCTTTGGGAAGCAAAGTTAGATCTCTCAGTACGTTTCATTGGCACTGCCGGGCTCCGCGGCAGACTGGGCTATGGCAAGGTAACATCATCAGGTGGAGGGGGGTCCGTTGGGTTGAAGAGGGGACTGCTGTGCCATTCAACCCAGACTGTCCCGATTTGGGACGCCAAGCAAATCGTGCCCTGTCTTCTGTGTCTGGCTGGCTGGCCAGTCACCGTGGCCTGTATTTGCTAGAGTTTGGTTTTCTCCTTGCACACCGACCACTTGGTCCAGGCACAAAATGATGAGAGCCTGAGTTGTGGAAGTAACCCCCTCTCTTCTCCCTCACTCTAGTCTTCCTGTCTCACCAATCTTCTTATTCTCCCCAATGGCTTCTGAGTTGTCCTTCCGTAACAGATCAAGTTGCCACCTCATGTAGTAAAAGCATCGACTGGGTTGCTTCTTGTTCAGAGTAAAATGCAGACTCATTGGCCAGGCACACCAGCCACTGTCGGGCCCCTTGGCGTGCCTGGTACCCTTCTGTACATGGTGATAGCACTGTGCTTTCTCTAGCCGTGGTGCTTTGGCACAGTTTCTTCCTCTTGCTTGGATGTCTTTTCCCTCCTTTGCTCAGTAAGGTCCTACAGGTGTCCTGTCATCTCCTTCCCAGGAAGACTCACTGACTCTTACACTTTCTTTCAAGCTTAGCGTAGGCACCGACTCCTCCAGGAAGCCTTCCTCTGCCTCTCCCCTCCCCTCGTCCCTTATAGCTAAGTCATGCATCTTTCTTCTGTGCGTCCTCACGTGCTATGGGGCCTGCTCCACACCAACTGTTATAAACTTGAATTTTAATTTTTCTGCCAAGGGCTTGGTTTGTGACTTCTAGCACAGTGCCTAGCAAAAACACCCCAGAATTTCTATGAATGCTTTGCAACCACAAGAAATACTTAAATTGGGTGGCACCTGCGGCTCAGTGGGCAGGGCGCTGGCCTTATATACCAATGATGATGGGCCCAAACCCAGTCCTAGCCAAATTGAAACAAAAAAATAGCTGGGCACTGTGGTGGGCACCTGTAGTCCCAGCTACTCAGGAGGCTGAGGCAAGAGAATCTCCTGAGCCCAGGGTTGGAGGTTGCTGTGAGCTGTGTGACACCACAGCACTCTACTGAGGGTGATAAAGTGAGACTGTCTCTACAAAAAAAAAAGAAAGAAAGAAATACTCAAATCTAAGGAATCCTTCAGAATGAGGTTTGTTGCCAAATGTTCTAGACATCCTTTCCTTATTCGTCGTATTTTTACCCATGAAATGAATAAATTAAAGTATTTAAAGATTAGATACTTGCAAGTCCATAAAGTAAAACTTGTTCCAGTTTGTGTAGACCATTTCACAAGTGACCTCTGGTTGGAGAAGAGTTTGTAGCATTGTTTTCAAAGTCTCAGGGATGATGTTCAAGGCACCGTTTCATGGGCAGCATCTGATTTATTTTACTAACACATAGTGAAGGCAATTTAGAGTTTGTACTATTATCAGATACAATTCAAATAAAGCCATACTTGTCAAAAGAAGACACATGTTCCAAGAATATAATTGAACATATATTTATCTTGGTAAATAGTCTCTATTTAACAAGGTATAGATACAGGATACTAATTTATTTAATAAAAGCCAAATTACAGTAGAATCTCTATAGCTGACCACCTGTCTGCACTGACCATCTCCTTAAGTGGACCTAATTGTCACAGATTGGACACACACCACATGTACATATCAGTACAACAGGCCTAGTTCCTTGTGTTGACCACCATCATGTGTTGACCAGTTTGTTACTGTCCCTTGGTGGTCAACTTACAGAGGTTCTACTGTATTTAAAAGCATCGTTATTTGGGGTCATTATCAATAACTGAGGGTTTCTTGTTTTGTTACTCTTCATTACCCAGATATAATGGATTCATCTCATCATCCCTCCTGGGCTGAGGTCTTATTGACATGTTTCTTGTGATTTCCTTTGTTTCAGGAGGAATGCCAGAACTATATCCGGGTGCTTTTGGTGGGTGGTGACCGGCTATTCACCTGTGGGACCAACGCTTTCACTCCTGTCTGCACCAACCGCTCGGTAAGAACTTAACATCAGAAGAAGCCAGATATTGTATTAAAATCCTAGCTTCAAATGTTTCCAATCAACGTGTGGCTCTTCAATTTTAAAGCATCTTTTGTCAAATTGAATACATATTTCATTTACTGATTTATTTCTAGTCATGACTATCAATTATAAAAGAACCAGAAATTATTATAGCTTACATGATTAATTTTAAATATATTTCTAAACCATTTCAACTAGAATTTTCCCCACTAGTGATTCAAAATGTCAATCGCAAACATCTTTTTTTTTGGTTCTGTTTTATAGTAAAGATACTATTGAGTATTAAACTGGTCTAAAATCACAATCCAAAGGAAGAAAATCTAGCCTACAAATTGGACAAGAAGTATTTGTTAAATAAAACAAATATACAAACGAAAGTAACCCTAGGCAAATTCAATTTGTAACGGACCCTCTTTCTCTTGTGCAAGCTGGTGTCATTGACAGGAATTTTCAGCAGGCACGTCCATGGACAGCAGTAACATACCAGGGTCATCACAACACATCCGGCATCTTCCGAAGTCAAAGCAGTAACGGAATCGTCCTCAATGACTATGATGAGGAAATATCGTTATGTTAATTCCCTAGTTGCATAACTTCTCCCCAAACCTTAATTTATCATCTGTGTTTACTGTCTGTTCCTGCAAATTAACATTCAGTTATTGTAAGTAAAGGGAGGAGTAGGCAGTAAGAGGCGTGATGCTTACAGAGAGCCCCTGGGCTCCCTGCGCCCCACCACCTCCCTGCCCAGCACCTGCCCAGGGGCTCCTTACTCCCGGGCCCCTTTTGTAAGAGAAGAACCTGAGGTATAAGAAGTGTTAAGAAGGGACCATGTTAATCTTTGAAGGAAGGAAAGGGACATTGTTTTCAGAGAGACGATCCACAGCTTTGGCGTAGCTTTGGGAAACTGAAAGCTCCTGTCCAAAGAGGGGAGGGAGAGCGTCTCTGTCCTTTGGGGACTTTCTTACGCGTATGTGCAATAGGCTTGGGAGAAATCTTCGAATATTTGTGAAGGAAGTCACGCATATGCGCGGTGGGCGACATGTATGTGACCTGTACTCTAGGTTCTCCCCAGGGTGGCGTTTTAACATGAACACGGGTGGAATGCAGCTCTATGCATCAAAAGCTGAACAGCAGGACACGCAGACCTTCTGCGTGCAGCCTCACTTGCTCTGTGGCTGTTTATAAGGAAGGAATGTTTGCAGGGTGTGGTTCTGTCGTGCTGGCAGGACCGAAGGCCTGGCAGAGGGCAATCAGGTTGGCTGGGTGTCCACTGGGAGTTGGAACCTCCCCTTTGCAGTTATTTTGCCAATTTCTTTCTTTTTCTTGAGACAGAGTCTTATTTTGTCACCCTCGGTAGAGTGCGGTGGCATCACAGCTCACAGCAACCTCAAACTCTTGGGTTCAAGTGATTCTCTTCCCTCAGCCTTCCAAGTAGCTGGGACTACAGGCACCTGCCCAAAGGTCCAGCTATTTTTTGAGACAAGATTTTGCTCTGGCTCTGGTTGATCTCAAACTCCTGATCTCAGGGCAATCCACCTGCCTCTGCCACCGAGAGTACTAGGATTACAAGGTGGGAGCCACCACATCTGCAATCTTGACAATTTCTTAGGGGACTAGTTTTTTCTCAGTTATGGAAAAGAGGACCTTTATGGCATTCAGTAATACAGGATACCTGCTGGGGCCACTTGATTCTGCTCCTGGTGTTGCTCATCTTGGCCACAGCGTGCTCATTTCCTCTGTCGGCTGCGAGTCTATTTTAACAAACATTTAGGAAACTTTCCCAGCCTGAACCCCCAGTGCCAGAGTCAGTCGGTCAGCAGGGCACTTGGCCTATGTCTGCCCACCTGACCCTTCTGCTCCAGCACCTCTCAGGTAAAAGCAAATCAAGTGCAGATCCTGCCAGCACCCAAGAGCTTTTCTCATTCTGCAGTTTGGGAATCCAGCATTAGGGAAGCCAGGACAAGCAGCGTTTCTCTGGAAATGCGAACTACGTGGCACCACAGAGCCACCGTCCTCACCTGTGAACACGTCATTATTTAGAACTATACCTAATATTTATATTTTGATGCACTTATACTGATAATATTATATTAAATGTATAATTCTTGATTGTGGTTTCTAGCTCTGTAAATGTTGAAATTGGTATCTTAAAGTTAAAATATAGGCAACACATGTGCATTATAAATCAAAGGCATACACACGCTAATCTTACTTTTATATTTGTGAGTACCCCGTGGTATGAGGTTCAGTAACTCTAAAGGACCGAGACAGATAGACTGATTGATGGGCTCTCCAAGCCTGCCCACAGGGGATGTTTTCATCAGCCAGAGTTGAAACACTGGTCGCGTCTTATCAGGAGCCCAGAGAGCTGAGGGCATGTGCTTCACTGCTGTGGAGGTGGTCGCAATCCATTAGTGCTGCTGAGGGCCGTCCTCAGGGGATGACTGCTTTCTCTTTCGTCTTTGCCCACAGCTGAGCAACCTGACCGAGGTCCACGATCAGATCAGTGGCATGGCCCGCTGTCCCTACAGCCCTCAGCACAACTCCACAGCCCTGCTCACAGCCGGTGGGGAGCTCTACGCTGCGACGGCCATGGATTTCCCGGGCAGGGACCCTGCCATTTACCGGAGTCTGGGCATCTTACCCCCTCTCCGCACGGCACAGTACAACTCCAAATGGCTCAACGGTAAGGCTGCCTGCTGCTCCTGGCCTCCTGGTTCATTTGTTGGTGACGCCTGGTTATTTGGTGCTCAAAGCAAAACTGTCACAGTTTGCAAATAAAAACAAATTCTTTAGTTTCTAAAGAAATCAAAATGTGACTTGTTTAGGACTTATGATAGGAAGGGCATCATATGGCTCTTTAAAACTAGGAAGAGTGGAAGAAAGAGTATCCAATGTACTTCAGCCCTACTATGAAGCTAATTTATAATTTTCATATGAAGGCTATAACCCAATTATAGCACAAGAATATGGGGGACGGGACGGGGGAGGGGCAGCAGGAGGATGGGTGGAGGGAGAGTAATTGGTGGGATCACACCTACAATGAATCTTAGAAGGGTACAGGTGAAACTTACTAAATGTAGAATATAAATGTCTTAACACAATAACTAAGAAAATGTCAGGAAGGCTATGTTGACCAGTTTGGTGAAAGTATTTCAGATTGTATATGAAACCAGAACATTGTACCCCATGATTCATGAATGTACACAGCTATGATTTAATAAAAAAGAAAATTAAAACTAGGAAGAGAAATGATTTGCAAATACTGTAGAACCTGATAGTAGAACTATCTCTGAATGACCTTTCATCAAAGGTAAGCTTTTTTTTTCTGTTATTGTTTGAAGTCCAGAAAACCTGAAGTCTTATCACAAACTTGATGTCTTGTCACAGATATGTGTAGACTCATGTGAGTTCTTTCTGAACTTCCCAATATATTTAGAAATGGAAATTACTCCTATCATGGAAATTTTCAGACACTGTGTAAAGCTGTGATTGGCTAGAGGTCACTCTAATTAAACTGACAATTAATAATAATACAACTCACATACCTGTAAGGTGTGGACATCTTCAGAGTTTATTAATTCAGTGTCTCAGCAGTTAGGAAAGAGTCACCTTCTGTCATGGCTGTCTCTGCCCCCAGGCCAGCTCTGCTGTGGACACAAAATTGGCTGCTGCAATTTCAGGTGTCGTACCCACGTGTGGCAGTATCCACTGGAAGAAAAGTCACATTCCTGCATCCACATTTCTTTCTTTTTTTTTAAACAAAAGAAATCAGGAAATTTTCTTCACTTCTTGGTCCCCTCCTCACTAAGCAGTCAGAATCTGGTGCCAAGCATTGGTACAGAGCAGTAGTTCTCAACCTGTGGGTCATGACCCCTTTGCGGTCGCCTCCGCCTAAGACCATCCTGCATATCAGATATTTACATTATGATTTATAACAGTACAAAATGACAGTTATGAAGTAGCAATGAAAATAATTTTATGGTTGGTGGTCACCACAACATGAGGAACTGTATGAAAGGGTCGCACATTAGGAAGGTTGAGAACCCCTGGTGTAGAGATTAGCTGTGGAACAACGTTCTGATGTGTGAGTTGAAATCCAGCCTGCTCCGCATGTGTGCATTCGTGTGTCCATGTGGACACACACACAGGGGCACACACAGAGGCTGTGCATACGCACCATGTGTAACCCATTGAGGCTGCAACTGGGCAGGAGGGGGTTGGTCTTTTGCTTGGGGGAAGTGCAAAGGAAGGTACCCCCTGCAGAGGGAGGGGTGAGGGATTAGATCACCTCCAGCAGTTTTGGCTTTGGTTCCCAGCTGGCCTTACTGAGTGACAGCAGTCTTAACTCATGGGCTTCAGTCCCTTCTTATCTTCCCTGCCCTCCATGTCCCAACACGCCACACTACAGCCACTTCCCAAACATTACAAGTGCAGTTATGGCACATGAGGACTGACATCCAGCCGCTACCTGACCTCTCTTGTGAGAAGGATTAGCATCGTTGCCTCAAAGCTTCTTAGAAAGCTTACGCTGCCCCAGACTTAGCCGGCTCATGCTTTGTCATCACTGTCTCCTAAATCCTCAATTGCCTACCTGGTCCTTAAGCCTTGTTGAGCCCCAGGGAATCCGTCCTCAACCTCATGCTCCTCCTCACACTACACCCTGTTCTGGAATTCCCATCTCTTCCAGAGTTGTAGCTACCCCACCCCACACCACACTCCTGCCCACTAAGCACCAAGCTCTGACCTCGTCCACTCCGACAAGGTCACTTCCCACTGGACACCCCCTGGGGCATTTCTGGCTCAGCATGAGCCATTCCTGCCCATTGCTTTGTCTCCCATTCCTGCCCATGGGCTCTCTGTCATCTGCTACACCTGCTATAAAGTTCTGGAGGCTGGAAATCCAAGATCAAGGTCTCAGCAGTTTCTGCGCCCTTGGCTTGCAGACGGTGTCTCCTCACTGTGTCCTCGCATGGCCCTCCCTGTGCTGAGCTCCTCTTCCTAAGTGCTCTCCTCAATCCAATAGGCCCTCTGTAAGGACCTTGTTTGAACCTAAGTACCTCTGTAAAGACCCAGTCTCCACACACAGTTACATTTGGAAATATTGGGGTTGGAGTTTCAACACATGAATTTTGGGGGACACAACTCAGCCCAGAGCAGCCCCCATGATTCAGCCACTTGTCTGAGCCAGACCCCTTCTTTCTCCAATTCCCTGATCTACCCTGCATGTCCTGCCCAGCCCACATTGACAGTGACCCTAACCTGGGTTCTTCTGCCCTCCCTGCTGCTGGATTCCTTCAGGGTTTTCTCAGCCTCTCCTGAAATGTTGCTTCTGACCCACAATCCACAGAGCAGCCAGGATGGTCTTTTACAACTGTAAGCCAGGTGGCCAGTCCCAGGTTTAAGAACCTTTCAATGCTTCCCTTTTCCAGAGAAGATGTTGCATCCCTTCTGTGACGCAGAACCCCATGTGGCTTGCTCCACGGCCTGTGGGGCCACATCTCTCTCCCCTTCCATACCCACTATTCCCGCAAGACCCACGTCCTCTCTGGCACTGGTCTGCTGCCCAGGATGTCCCCACTGGGACACTTTTCCCCCATACCCCCAGGGAGACCCAGTCCCAGGGTCTCCTCTTCGGAGAAGCCCTCTCAGATCACCTATGCAAGGAGCCTCCTGGGGCCTCTGCCTCACCCCCCTGCAGCTTCTTTCCTGATGGGAATCACAGTTCATCACCACTTGTCCATTACTTACTCTCTCTGGGAAGCCAGCCCCACATCAGCTTACATAGCGTTCTTCATTCCGGGGTGCTTACAGGAGTGAACAAGGGAATGCATGCGTGCCTGAGGCTGGATGGGTGAGTGGATGGCCTCCCATCCATTCCTGGTGACTACCTCATTATGAACAGATTGACTTTTCTGAAATCCCGATCTCATCAAGTTCTTCTTTCTTTCTCTCTCTATTTTTTTTCTTTTTCTTTTTTTCTTTTTTTTTTTTTTTTGAGCCTGAGTCTTACTTTGTTATCCTCAGTAGAGTGCTGTGGCCTCATACTTCACAGCAACCTCAAACTCTCGGGCTTAAGCAATCCTCTTGCCTCAGCCTTCCAAGTAGCTGGGACTACAGGTGCCTGCCACAATACCCAGTTAGTTTTTTTTTTTTAAGAGACAGGGTCTCGCTCTTGCTCAGGATGGTCTTGAACTCCTGAGCTTAGACAATCCACCCACCTCAACCTCCTAAACTGCTAGGATTATAGGTGTGAGCCACTGTAACAGGTCTCTCTTCTTCAAGTCTTTATAGAGCCTCCCACTGTGTGCAAAGAGCCATACAGGGAGCACGTGTAGACAAGAAAAGTGGTGCGTGAGTGTGCTTTTGGGACAAGTGTCCTGTGGTCCACAGCCTCAGAGTAGCAGGGCCAGGCCAGAGTGGTCAAGTCATAACATTTGTATAAAAAATCAGAAATGTGAGGAATAAATATTTGTGTAAATAAGCTGCCCATTTTATAGTGTTTTTGTTATATGAGCTGAAACAGACTAAGACAATGGGCCAATGGGTGAGTAGAATAGATCACTTCTTCCTTTGATCATTTATGAATTCCTGCAGGGCAGGGACCCCACATCTCATCTGGTGCCTGAGTCACAGCTGAGGCACAATCAATGTTTGTCTCAGGAGTAAGAGATAAGCATATTTCATAAGTGAGTTTATGAAACAAGAGAAAATGTGCTGTTTCTTATAACCAGAATTAACAAACAGCAACACAAAACAGTTAAGTTTGAAACTGAATCAGTTATAAAAAAATTGCCACATCTTCCTTTTGAACCATCATCTTCTTTGGCTCCCCCTTTCTGCCATTGCATATTCAGTCAGTTATCAAAGGCCAGGCAATTGATCAGATAAGGCCCTGGAGGGATCGGCAGCGTGAAGTCACGTGTTTGATAATGAATATGTTTCGAAATCAGATTTTCCCTTGTGCCAAAATAACTCTTAAAACAAATTTATGGGTTTAGCGAAATACCTTAACAGCCTTAATGCATTAAAATATTAATCGTTAATAACCATATTAAACGATTACTGTAAGGCAGCATAATAAATGTTTAATGGTTGATGCTTAAAATAGAGAAGCAATAAAACTTGCCTTGGAGAAGCTGGTGGTCAAACTGGGAAAACAATGAAATCATGAAAGGGAAAAAATTATATTTTCAAATTAATAATGTGCAAATTGAGTTTGTGAGTTGTGAGGCTTGTACATAGAGTAAAATTTCAGTAAGAAATGGGAGAAAGCAACTCCTAACTGAGGCTTAATAACTCAGCATGGGTATCTGAGGGGACATGGTCTTATTAACTCTCAGGCCCTGAGCCCTGTCCTTCTCTGGAGGGGACACTCGCCCATCCCATTGGCTTCTCCCAGTGAACCCCAAGGAATCGTCCATTCTCTGAGATTCCAGCCGGGACTTCACAGGGCGGCAAATTCAATTGAAATCCACAAGTGATCTTGTTTTATCATGTTTTATGAGCTACTATAATTCTAGTTTAAAAAACTCTTTTGGTAACAATCTTAAATTCTACTGGTTTAAAATACATTGATGGTGCTACCCCAGTACTAAGTACACTCTTGAGATCTTTAAAGTGCAGTTATTAACCTTGTAATGATTAAAGATAATTTACTTGGAGGAAGAGGTCTCTTGTGTGCTTAACTCAAGGAGAAATTCTTGGTGCTTTGTGGAGCTCAGTGCTTCTCCGAGGAGCAGGTCCTAACTCCCAACAACCCCAGTGCAGCCAGGCTGGGGCTCTATTCTGGGATGGTAAGAGCCTGTTTGGCAGGGTCTGTGCAGAGAAGTACCTACATATGACTTGTCTATGCAAGGTACTACCTAGGCAGGTGACATTGGCTGCAGTTGAGATTCATAAAGGGACATGGAGGTCAGAGCCCAAGGGCAATGAGAATGAAACATATGTGGGTGACAGAACTAAAGTACAGTATTTATCAAGGAAAAGATGCAGCTCTGGAGAGACGGAACAAATTAAGATTACACAGTCAGCAGCCTAGTTTCATATTTTGTAAAATAAGTACTTGGGAGATGCTTAAAAGGGTGTTATCCATGCAAGACTGAGGCCTGATATGTGATTCCTGACAGTTTAGATTTGCTAGGGTGGGGCGTGGAATATGTCCAGTAAAGTCCCTTGATGAGTGCGTGGCACAGTGAGATACCCTTTTCCAGTTTTCAGGCCTGAGCAAACCTCTTAGCAGATACTGGGCAGTTTGTCCATGCCATGTGAGATCGACATATTTTAGATTGTGTTGCAAACCTTATCTTCCTATCTTCATAAATCAGAATTATTTGAAATAAATGACCCCCATGTGTATTAGCTACCTGTCATGCACCTATTTTGTCTCTTTTACCTCCAGTTATTATACCAGGTGCAAAGAAGAGTCAGAATGGCTGTTTATAGATGGGAAGTGGGAGACTCCAAACACAAGTCCTCTATAATCCCCACCCGGCCTATGGCTCAGTGAGTAGGGTGCTGGTCCCATATACCAAGGGTGGTGAGTTCAAACCCAGCCTTGGCCAAACTGCAACAACAAAATAAATAAATAAATAAAAAGTAAATAAATAAATAAAAATAAACTTAAAAAAAATCCCCACCCGGGACAGTGCATTGTTCTCATTCCACAGAAGGGCCCTCTGGGGCCCAGATGGATTCACCCCCAATGTGCTCCTGAACGGGGATCTGAATCACATTCCACCCTGGGGCTCTGACCCTTGCTCCTGCATGGCTCCCAGCCTTTCCTTTGTCAACACTTTAGGAAACACCAGTCATAACCAGTCCCGTCTCTCTCTTAACATCTTTCATTGTTATACACGAGCTGTCATGGAAGAGGGATATGGGGATTTTGGGAAGAGGTTCAGAGTCTTTTCTTGATTGTTAAAGTTTTGCATAAAGGACTTTATAAACTAGGAGTATGGAACCCAAAGCAGAAGAGCCCCTGGGGTAGTTTAACACAGTGCTGGATGCGTGCGAATGTGTGGTAAGTGACACAAACAATGACTTCTTTGAAAACAGCATCATGTTCTGTCCTGGTCATTGAGCACCAAAAGCTTGAAAGTTGGGAAGCCTCAAAGCCCCTTCAGTCTTATGGTGAAGTCTCTATATTTGCTACTCAGTCATTTGTCACCTTTGGACCATAACTCACTTGTGTAAAAAGGGAACGGATGGATTAATGGATTCTCCCTTTGGCTATCAAGGTATCATGAAAACAAAGATATGAACTGTATTTTCTGGGTTACATGGAGATGTGCTTAAAAATAATACAGCAAAGAAAGTATGCTTCACCACAGAGAACATGGCACATTGTGTAGCCATTCGCCACTACTGATACAAACCACAGGGAAATGTTTCGGTGTCCCTGTCTAGACAGTAAGCCAGTTTCCCAGTGATAGTTTGGGGTCCCCACTGATGTCACCTTGCTTATCAACATCACATGTTTCCCTCTTGGTGAAGCAGAGACCATACTGTTGTCATGTTTATAAGACTCCCAGCTCTGTGTGTTTCAGGGACCTTGACTCTGTATTATATTAATAAGCTTCTTGCTTCCCCCCATCAGGGACCCCTGATGCTTGTTCTCTTCGGGCCGTGCACGTGACACTGGCTGCCTGTGTTTCTGGCCCAGATCAACTCCAGAGACAAACCTGGAGGCCTCATACTGGTTTCCTTATTTTCTTGTAGCTATAGTGGGAGGAAACTGGATACCAACTGAATGATGTGACAGCTTAGTATCTTCTTTCAGTGAAATTTTACATGATTTTCTCTCAGTCTTTTATAATTTTATAATATTTTAATAATATTTATTTTATAACATTCTAATATAATATTTCTTTCAGTAGGCGTTAAAACACTTCTTTAGATCTTTGAGTTCAAGTTAATATTGTCATGAAAAAACTCATGCTGTTGATTTATTATTTTGCAGATTAGATGAAGCAAGTCTATACACTGTACCCCATGGTTGAACTAATGTACACAGCTATGATTCAAAAAAATAAAATAAAATATTATAAAAAAAAATATCAGGGAAAAGCAAACATGGCAGATAGAGAGGATCTGCTTTAAACATGTTCAGGAATATTCATGATGTTCTTTATAACTCATTGAGCCTAGGAAGGTGTGATTCGGCAGAATCTTACAGGGAAGAGGCTTTTTGCTTAGAAAGGAATAAAAGTGTAGACTAGACATCAAAACCTTTGTCACCAGAACATTTGCACAAATATCCCCCACTTTTGTTGCAGTTTTTGGGCAGGGCTGGGTTTGAACCCACCTCCTCTGGCATATGGGGCTGGTGCCCTACTCCCTTGAGCCACAGGCGCTGCCCACAAATATCCCCTTAATAAAAACCCCAGTGGACAGAAGGAGACAGGGAGTTCTATGTGTGACAGTGGGCATGGAGGGCACATGCTAATCAGAAGGCCATTCTCAGAGAGAAGCCAGCACATGCCCCAGGGCACAGATTATTCAAAAAAAATCCATGTAAACAATGCATTTTCAACAGGCTGTATTTCCCTGGAAGAGACAGAAGAGATTAAATGAGCTCAAACCCCATTTTCAGCCGCACTGCAAGGGTCTTAAAGTAGCTCTCCTCCTGTCAGGGGCTCAGCCAGCAACCCACAGGGGGAGGGGATGCTAACTGCATAAATGTCACCCAAGGTGTGCTGGGCCCCAGCCCCACCACCACCACATACCCAGTAATCTGAATCACGAGCTTATCTTCAAAGCCATTGGTGTCTCTCCATTGGCACCTGGCCAGGCCTGGCCTTCCCTCTCCTGTGCTGTGAACCCCAACACTGGCTTCATTTCCTTCCTGTCCCCTCTGAGTTTCCTCTCAGGCTGCTGCTTCCCCTAGGGGTTCTCTTCACCTGCCCATGACTGGTAGCCCCTCCCCGCCTGCCCACCCATCAGGTAGCTCCTGCCAGAGGGGTGCTCTGGCCTCTGAAGCTCCATCTGTGGCCTAGTCCCTGCCACCATTTTTGACTCAGGGGGGCAGACCCTAATTGGATATATGAAGTGTATTAATTAATTAGCTTGTTAATGAAATGCTGATGTGTTTACCAACATGTATGTTTATATTAATTTGTATAGCGGGAGAAACATTAAAAACAAAACAGTGATCTATATACTTGGATAATTACCAGTCAAGTATGAGACAATGGGCATGCATCACCTTTGATTCTCACAGTGACGCTGTAGATTGAGCATTGTTCTTTCCATTCTAAAAGGGAAAGACAGAAAATGTGCTGGTAACCTAGCTTGACTAAGTTCACACAGCCAGCAGGTGGAAGTATTGAGCCATATATGTATATACCTCAATCCTACACGTATGTGGTACTCATGGACTTGATCGTATACAACAGAGAGAGAGATGTGTATCTCACCTGTCATCTATCTGATGTCTGTCTTGCTATCTTTTAGCAGAAATCTCAGAAAAAGAACTTTAGCCCACCAATAGCTTTTAACCTACATAATTTAATTTAATTTAATTTTAGGTGAATTATCCACATTTAATGAATACCTAGAGGAAATTAGATTTTCTTTGAAAGCCTCTACAGTACATTTTCATGCAGCTGTGACAATGTACACTATGATGAGTGGGCATAAAATCTAGGAATGCATGTGGAAGTGGTTTTATAGTGACTGACACCAATGGTTTAGGGAACAGAACACCTTGGGCCATGTGTCATGGCTACAGATTGTTTCCATTAACTCACCTTTTGGGAGGAAATAGCTCACTACTTTAAAAACTCAGCATAGCTGTACTTCTGCTCCTCAAACTCTGATCACCTTTAAGTTTAATATACACATCTTGGCTTGTTCATTGTCATAATGTGAACTTCTGTTAAGTAGAAATTATTCCCAGGAACATCGAGAGGAAATCATCAGATAATAAAATAGCCATCATTTATTGGGGCCCAATTATGTAGCGGTTCATCCAATCCTTACAGCCTTACAAAGCATGTCTTCATTGTCCCCAATTGTCATGTGGCAGAGTCACAAGCTTCATGACTAGTTTTCCAGCTAGGCTGTAAAGGACAAGTGTATTTATAAGAGGATTTTTATTGTAAAATGATTTGTGATAGATTTTGATTCTAGTAAGATATTTGTGCAACTGGCAAATTGGAATTTTTGTGTGCTTTTAATATCCATGCTTTTTGATTCAGACAAATACACGTCAAACATCCATAGTTGACCTCCTCTTATTGACTACTTCCTTAAGTTGATCCAATTTTCATAGGCTGGTCACACATCACATGTATGCGTCAGCACAGCAGGCCTAGTTCCTTATGTTGACCACCTCTGAATGATGACTGGTTTGTTACAGTCCCTTGGCTGGTCAACGTACAGAGCCGCTACTGTATTTCTATCTCAAGAGCCTTTCAGTGATCTGGTCAATAATGAGATTGACCCATTTGAACATGGTGTGCTCTGAGCATTGAGGTGGAGAGAATATTGAATGGAAAGCTTGGAAGTTTCATTTGCATCCTCAGCATTGAGCATTTGGTTATATGCTCAAAATCTTCTGAAATTTTTTGATTCTTTTCTTCTCCTTATCACTTACAATTTCTTGTACTGTGAATCTATTCTCAGTACTCCCATCTGTAGGGTCACTGTTATGTAAGTAAAGATGTATAATAAAATTTCTTACACTATGAAGCATAATTCTACTTATGAGCATAACATATTTTCTACAAGAGTCTGTAATCCAAACTCAGTATGTTTTATAAACATGAAAAAAAGCAGTTTAGTTAGGCATATAAATAAATGCTTGGCATTTAGTGATGGCTGATTTTAATCTGAATTAGTTAGCAGCACACTCCAGATCTCTCTCTCTCGTGCACTCAGATCCCTTATAGACTAGACGACAATGCCTGATTTCTGATTCGTTCCATTCACTCAGAAGTGACAGATACTACTTTGCAGTGAATTGCATTTTTAAGAGATAGAATTTAAGTAATAGAAGGAAAATAACAGGCATCTTATTATCCTGCCTAGCAGGATTCAATTGTCCTCTACCTCCCAGTTTTTATCTAGGAATGTAAGAGATGTTTGTCTATTTAACCATTCTTCTTCTTCTTCCTTTTTTTTTTTTTTACTATCTTTTGAAAAGAAACAGGATGCTGGCTAATTTTCAAGAGGCTCTGCTTTCCAAGAAACAGAGCTTCCAAAGTTAACAGCAAGTCATCCAGTGAGGGACCTGCAATTGCGCTGAAGGGTCACCACAGGGCTGTAGAAAATGTTTGCTAAGTAATCTCGCTCCATGACTGACATGTACTAGGCTGTGGATTAGAGAACAACATCTACTAAACACTGGACGTAAATCCCTCATTTGTTTTCTCAAAGGAAAGTGAAAAGTGCATTTGAGCATTCTACCTAAACTGCATGTTACCACCTAATGGTAACTTCAGTCCAAGGGGACGTGGAGGGGTAGTGGAGGCTTTCTGTGAAAGGGGGAAGGCATGGGCCAGACTGTTTGAGTTCTTCTTATCTGAGAAACTCGAATGGGAGGTGGCTGGATGGCATCGGTAGTGGTCATGGATGACCCGACATTGATTGTCACCTTAGGCTATGATGGGTATAAATAACCTCAAACACTATCTCTGCAGCTGGTCAAACACTTCTCAGCAATATTCTTATTTAATAAGTCCTTGAATTGTCGACTTTTTCCTCTCACTTTTCTTCTTCCTGCATCACTCCTGAGGCCTCTGATAGCTGTAGGTTTGTTTTATCTGGTTGTTCATCTTTCCTTCTAGCTGATTCTAAGATCTCTTTCTGTCTGTCCTTGTCCTTACAACTGACAATGGAATGGGATGACTCTCCAGCCAGGAGCTCACCATTCTGGTTTCTAAAGCTTGTCCAGAAGTGCAAACCCTGGATGGAGCAGTGGTCACGTCCTTCCACTGAACGTGAACAACATCACTGCACCAGTTCTGTGCTTGCTGACTGAATGGAAAGCTCTTAGAAATAGAGAAAAAGACTAAGACGGAAACCTGATTATTAGAGGTTTTAAAGGCAACTATCTGGGTTCATCTGTGTCTGCAAGGGTTTCCTTTCTGCTATCGATGTTCTCAAATAGGAAGTTAGGAAGCAAACACTTTAAATGCTATCTGTAAAATTCTGTTTACAACCAATACTTCCTAAATTCCTGATGAATTTGCTGGTTAGGCAAAGGGTTTTGCTGTAATTTTGTTACTTCTGAATCCCATTTTAAACTAATTATGAAATCAGAAAGCTACAAAAGTGTTTCCATCTTGATACTCTTCCCTCTTCTAAACGTATCTCCCAACAATCCAGAAATAAGAAAATAAGAGATGATTCTCATTGTTACCTGGTCACCATAGTAATGGGATTGCCAAAGCTAATTCCAGGGACTAACATTATACCTTTAGTTTGTTGTTTTAATTTCCTTTAATGCAAAAAAAAATTAAAGTACTTAGTAAAAGCATATAAATATATTAAAATCATATCAATGAATACAAATAAAATCAAATAATTTGTATTGTCTTGAACGCAAGCAGGATAGTAGATTCCTCTAATTTGAATCACATTTAATCTCTTTAATCTTATTTTATTTCTCTCTTTCTGAAGGTTATGTAAGACTTTGCAAATAAAGTAATATGCATTGCTTTAAAATGTACTGCAAATCTTTGCTGCCTGCTTTCGATGGTATCAAAACGTCACATTCACTTGAGCCCTGATTTAGTTCAGAACACATGAGGGTGGACTCACCCTGGGAGCTATTTGTCATTTAGAACTTGCATGTGACACTGAGTTTCCTGCGAGCGCAGATCATTAAGCTGCTCCCAGAGCCTCCCATTTGTCTTATAAGAACCAGGTGTTGTCTAAACAAAATCAAGTCACTTTGGAAGGAATACTGAGCAGGCAAGAGAAAAACGATTGACGGGTGGATGTTGAAATTTTTCTTCTCCCCTCTTGTTTCCAGAGCCAAACTTCGTTTCCTCTTATGACATCGGAAATTTTACCTACTTCTTTTTCCGAGAAAATGCCGTGGAGCATGACTGCGGGAAAACCGTGTTCTCCAGAGCTGCCCGGGTCTGCAAGAACGACATCGGCGGGCGGTTTCTGCTGGAGGACACGTGGACCACGTTTATGAAGGCGCGCCTCAACTGCTCTCGCCCCGGCGAGGTCCCGTTTTACTACAACGAATTGCAGAGCACTTTCTTCCTGCCCGAGCTGGATCTCATCTATGGCATCTTTACCACCAATGTGTACGTAACTTGAAATAATTTCTTTCCCTGCTCCTTCACTCATTCTGAATAAGTAGGTCTTTTGTTCTTTGACCTTTGAGGTTTTAAAGTTGCTTTAAAGGAAATCTTTCTTATTTTACTGGGCTAGCAGCCAAAAAAATAAGACTTTTCACTATGAGCTAAATGTTAGGCAAATGTTAGACAAAGAGATGTGATTTGTAAGACTTGTGTTAGGAAAATAAAGCTAATCAAGAAAGTTGTGCTTTATCTTTAGGAAATAGTAGTATCAAATTATTCTCGTGTGAATTGCCCGTTCTTGACTGGCCAATATGCTCTGGGCACTTTCTGAATTGCTGGTTTTTATTAGATGTATGTTTTGTTCTATACATAAGTTATGCATTTACACATAATGAAAGGAGTGTTGTCTGGAGAGTCTGGTCTGTGAGTCAACACAACCGTGAGATATCACAACCCTGATCTCCGGTGAAATGCATACCATCGTGTTCCTATGGCTGCATTTTAGACCTTCCTTCTAGAAGAGGGCTAACATGGGCACACATTTTGTAAATGACACTTACACTAGTAAAATATTTTTGAAAAAGGTATTTTTCCCCCTTTGGGGGAGGATATTTCTAACTTCAGAAGGGTCAGTTTGGGACTGGGTGAGCCTAGGAAGATTTCTGACCACTCATTCATGCTTCACCGGGTGATAGTTACTTTAATCCTTAGCCGGTGTCCTGTGCTAGACGCGACAGGCACTCACCCAAACCCTAAGAATTAAAGAACATGTTAAAGCTCTGAGCTCCACTGTCCTTGACAGAGGCAGAACTAATGATGGGTTCACGCTACAGATTTGGGTTTGGGTCATCTTTGAAATATTACGTGTGGCGATCTAATACTTTGGGCAAAAGCCAGCTATTTGTGTACAAAGTAAATGTGCCCAATCTGGATGGGTCAGATGTGCTGATACATGGATAGATGACCAATAGTCTTGGTTTGTCTGGGATCATCTATTCCCGGTGTCATCCTATTGTGTCTGCTCTGCTTCCTCAGTATCTTTAGTTTGCTTTTTCATCTCTTGGGCATCAGAGGTTTGCCAATGAATTGAGTATGTAAGGAGTCACTTTACCTGCTGTGTATTTCTTATTAATCTTTTCTCCTTGCTCTCTTCGCTTCTCCAAGTGTTAACATTTGCTTAATAATGTTGGCTCCATAATGGGTCTTCTTTTTGACATGAAGGTAGAAAAATAAGGCTAATATGAGCGGCTCTATGCCTCATCCCAGTCCACTAGAACCATCTTAATTGTTGTAAAACTGCTCTTCAACCCCAGAGGTTATTTTCCCTCTTTGATAACATTTCTTTAAAAAAAAATCAATTTGCAGTTTCTGAAGTTGATTTGCTTTCCAAAACCTCGTTTAAGAAATAGTGTAAGCTGCAGAAGATAAATGTGCTGTTGCTCAGCTGACATCAATTTTACACACAATGGGAGCTTGGCTTACTTTGCTGTTAATTCCCCTGGCTCTGGAAAGAAAACAGAATGAAACACCAATTTCAAAAGCTACATAAGTGCCGTGTCTGAAACATTCCAAGATGGTGGGTGGTCAGTTTAGATAGTCACAAAAGTAAGTTTCAGGCCATGCCTGAAAACACACAGAATATGTGTTTTGTGTGGCAGAGTCCCGTCATGTCAGAAGTCACCCCAATGTGGCAGGAAATGGCCATGGCTCCCCTTTCTCTATGGAATAAATATTCTTACCAAGGATTGGGATGGATTCTAGATACACCCTTTTTATTCCAACAATACACCCATCCCACCACTTTGCCCTTTCATGACAATTATTTTAATCCTTCACTGGTGTCCTATGTCATGTCTCAGCCTCAGTGTTCTCAAAAGATGCCACGTCCTTGATGAGATTTGCTTCAAACTTAAGGAAAAGGAGGCTCAGAGATGTCCAGTCTCTGAATTAGAAGGCTCAGGCTACACTTGGTGGCTCAGCGTTTTGGGTTGTTTCTTTATATCTGTCTAGGTTTTTAGCACTTGGAGAATTGGCAGAAAGGTAACCATTCTGACTTGTTCTGTCTTTAGGACTGTGTAGTTTTCTCAACCACTGGGTGTGACTGAGGTGGACAATAGAAATGGTACAATACTGCAACTGAGCCTTAGAAGAATTGGCCTCTTTTATTATTATTTTTTGATATCTAAAAATGATGGCTCGTCATTATGGTATAGACAGCACACCATATAGATAATAAAGTAGAAACAAATTTAGAGACAGAAAAGTTGTGAGGTAGGTGGGAGTTTCAATTGCTCTTTCATCCTAAGGAGATGAAGAGCAGAACACAGCATTTGGGAAGGTGTGAAGGCACATCATGACCTTGACTGCTGACAGTGGCCAGCATGGCATGCATGACTGCAGGTATTTTGGCCAAATGAGTTTGTTCAGGCTGATTCCAGCTTCAAGCAGATTCATCACAAGGTCAAGATCTAGCCCTGGGCTGCACTCACCACCCCCTTCCACAGGCATGGAGACCTTGGATGAGATGGTGAACGTGGATTTCACTTCATGTAGAGAGCTCTATCCCAGGAAGGGGCAGGTAGGAGCAGTGGAGCTGGAGGGGGACAGTGGGGTCAAGCTGCCCGTCCCTGTCCCACAGAGCACAGCTAGTGTAGGGTTCATGGGAAGGGCTGAATGCTGCGCCAGTGATGCTCACCGGGGGTTGGGAAGAAGTGCCCCCCTACACCTGTGAGGGGTGTTCAGACCAGTGGGGTACCCAGAGCTGCCTCCACGCTGACTCCAGAGCCCAGAACAGTCCCATTCAGAGCAGGGGCGGTCAGGGAGCACAGCAATGTACTGTCAGCAAGAAGAGATTAAGGGTTTGTCTTTCCCAGGACGTAGCATGGCAATGGGGGTCCAGGTGTGCACTCTGAGGCCCCTGCGAAGCCCTGCGTCACTTCTCCACAGCCTGTATTACTCGGGTTCAGTCACTATTTGCATATCTGTACAGACACATTCTCAGGATCTATAGTTTCTCTGTGAGAAATTAGGTGGTCTTTACCATGTGCTTAGCAGGGCCCAGGCTGGCATCCCTAATTATTATTATGAACCTCTCTGCCCACCCACACTGCCCCTGGTGCCTGGCTGGCCCGGGTGCAGTCCCCCTGTGTCTGGCCATTCTTTCTCTAGCAGAGCTGGTTTTCTTATTCTTACTAAATTCCAGTCACATGTTAAAGGCTAATTCTTCCCAGTACTCGTGTTTTGATTTATCTTGTTCCTTTCAGAGGATAAAGAAGAGCAAAAATCCACAAGATGAATGAACTCATATTTGACATGGGGGGCCGGTGTGCTTCTTGACCAAGCACATCCCTGCCTTCAAGGCCCTTGCCTGCCCGTGGAGATGTTTAATACTGCCTGCTTCACACACTGCTACCTCAAAGAATTCAAAATCCTGCGTGAGGTTCAAGTCCAGCTCCCCTATTTAGTAACTGGGAGAATTTGGGCAAGGGTCTTCTCCTTACTCTGCCTCATTTCCCATGTCCGTGAATTTCCCTTACCTCATGAAGATTAAACGAATTAGAAGAAATAAAGCCTTTAGAATCGTGTCTAGCACCTATTTAGCTTCTGTGTTTGTCACATAAAACAAACGTAAGGCCAGTGTTCCAGCTTGAGAGTTTCTTTAATTTTTCCTTGCATGCTGAGCATCCCGGTTCTTTAGAGCAATTGATGAGCTGTGCACACCACATTGTCTCAGAGCATTGCTGTGCCAAGTGTGTGAAAGACCCTCCTTTCAACTATGTTCCCCTTTGAGAACCCAAGCTGAGCTGAAAATTCACGTTTATTTCACCAAAATTATTTTGGTCTTCCCAAGCCTAGTCAATGGCAGGGGACCTTCTGAGAGTCCACCTCTGTGACTTTCTCTGCGGAGCTCAAATCATGAATGAAGGGTTTAGGATTTCATAGGTCAGTGCCGTTAAGTTTTTCTCTCTGACTCTGATTTTAAAATCCCTTTTAAATTAAAAAAAAATGAAGGGCCAGGCAGTCACTTTTTGGAAAATACAATGAGGTGGTCATTTCTTTAAAGGAGGAGAAATAAACACAAATATCTGGATTTGTTTTTTAAAACAACAACACAAAAAAGAAAAATTAAAATAAAATAAAATTTAAAAAACCCAAGTTTGCTGTGCTTCCAGGTGAAGTAGCCGGGTAAATACCTCAAAAGAGGAGCCATACAAGTCAGAAAAGGGGCTCCATGCTTGTCTTCCAGAATTTAAAAGGTGGCATGCGCAGCTCTGGAATCCCGGCTGCAGCTGTGGCTGAGCCAAGGAAGCCGGTGGCAGGTGGCAAACCTGAGCGCTGAGGAACCTGGTTTCTGAACCAAGGCGCGTCCTGACGCCAGGGAACCTGGTTTCTGTACCAAGGCATTCGCTCCTCCGGCGGGACATCTCACGGGGCGTCTCTGGTCCAAATCCATTCTCCTGGGATTCCTGGGAGGCGGTGGGCTGGAGGTGTCTGCCAGCTGCTCAGTGGAGGTCAGCGCGGCCCGCGGTCGCTGCTACGTCCCCTGACCGGCCCTCTCCTTTCTCTCGGCCCCCAGGAACAGCATCGCCGCGTCGGCCGTGTGCGTCTTCAACCTGAGCGCCATCTCGCAGGCCTTCGCGGGGCCCTTCAAGTACCAGGAGAACTCGCGCTCCGCCTGGCTGCCCTACCCCAACCCCAACCCCAACTTCCAGGTAATTTAGGGGGGCCTGGGGCGCTGTGGGTCCCCGGGCAGACACTGTGTGTAGACGGGCAGGGGCACTGTGGGTGCGTGCAGTTGCCAGGGCCAGTCCTGCGCTCCGCTGGGCCAATGTCAATAGACCCAGGGCCTTTTGTCAGCTGTGGCGCCTGGACCCAGAAAGGGCCTGTTGTCTGCGGCAATGCCTCAGACCCGACTGAAAAAGGCCGGCGTTCTGCTGTGGGTCAGGAATCCAGGCTTCAATTAGCACTAATGATGCTGAGCTCTGCGTCCTCGTAATCTCTAATCCTTAATGAATGACATTCTAATGAATGGGGGGCAGGGCGCTGAGCAGCGGAGGCTGCAGATAGGCTTAGGGCTCTAATTGGCAAATGCGGCTGGATTTCTGCTGGAGAGGACAGAACGCCATGGGGGCAGCTGGAGGGAAGGGAAGGGGAGAGAGGCCGTTCATCTACGGCCACAGAAGAGCAGGGCGTCCAAATGTCGGGGCCTGTGAGCCCTCCTCCTCTCAGGGCACAGAAGACAGGACAGCCAAAGAGACGACGGACTCTTTGATGTTTTGTGAGTGGGCAGCTGTGTCCATCTGCTTGTGGAGCTGCAGCGAAGCACCCCAGAGTGAGTGACCCAAAGGAAAGACACTTCCGTTCTCACGGTTGTGGAGGCTGGAAGTTGAAGGTCAGCATGTGAGAAGCGTCTCTTCCTGGCTTATAGATGGCCATCTCGCTATGTACTTGCGGGGTCCATGCAGAGAGATGTCTCTGGTATCCCTTCATCTTTTATAAGGGCAACTTTTCCACTGGGACCGGGATCCACCCTCTGACCTCACTTACCCTTATTTATTTGCACAGAGGCCCCATCTCCAAATCCAGCCACCCTGGGTGTTAGGGCTCTGACAGGTCATTTGGCAGGGGCACAAACACTTGGTGCGCAGAGGCAGCATCCCCTGAGGGCTGCCCGACAGCGTCCCATGATCATCGTCCTCATTGCCCTACGTACAGTTTTCAGCACCAGCGAGGGCCACTGTGTGGGGTGCTCAGGAGACGTCTGTCACCTGTGTGCCGCAGCAGTGCTGAGATGGGCAACGAGTTCTCCACATACAGACAAGGATATTGAGCTACGGGACAGATAATGTGGCTGAGGCAACACAGCTGATTAGTAACCACACTGGGATTCCCACCCTTGGTCCTCAGATGCAAAATTTCCATCTATTCTGACGAAATGACAGTGAGTTCCCATCACTCTCCCAGGGTGAAGTGGGCCCTGTGTCCAGGACTCCTTATTCCCCACGGGCCATCAGCAAAACACACAACTTTGGCCTGTGAGAAAACTGAGAGTGTGGGAAGATTCAGTTAGTTATACTTACACTGTGTGAAGGAACATTCAATTAAAATTATTTCGAGAACTTTTTTTGTTGTT
>CAUYON010173460.1:0-12347 GCA_963573935.1 Arctocebus calabarensis | reverse complement strand
GCAGAATTTCTGCCCTGTGGGGGAGATGCTGGGCTGCTAATAGTCCTGACTTATTCTGCGAGCTTCAGCCCTTTGTCTCCGCTGTTATCCCCTGAGGGCCAGGTGTGGCCGAAATTCAGCAAAGCCAGCTGGCCAGCCGCTTTTCGGCTTATTCTCACCGCTCCCAAGCCGGGAGAACGGCACAGACCAGCAGCAACCCACGCCCTGTCCACACTCCTCAAGAAAGTGTTCAAGAATCTGGACTTCATGGGGGAGAGACCTCCAAACCTCAGGGTGAAAGTGGAGGGGAGTGCGGGGAGTTCCAACTTGCAGGTAGAGAATATATACAGTTTTATACAGCTTTATGCCTGGCAGGAGAGTGCCGCAACACAGGGGAATGAAGTCTGGTTTTTAGAGGGTCTCTCCCGTGGGGTAGAGTGGGAGGACATCTGAACTCTGCTCGCTTGTTTGTTTGTATGGAGGTATGGCTTATACTGCGAGTTCTCTTGGGGGAGGGGACTCCCGTCCACTTGGCAATGTGCTCTGTACCTTTTATTTGTATCCTTGGGGTTGCAGGTCGCTCCAGCAGTGTTGATGTGCGTTCCTCCACCTTGTCTCTTGGTTCAGCTCCAAACCGTTGGCTTTCTCGCTAAATTTCTGTCCTTTAACTCTCCTTCTGGACAGGAGCGTCTGCAGAAAGCTGGCTACAGACCGCCATCTTGGCTCCCCCCCCCTTTTTTTTTGAGACAGAGCCTCAAGTTGTTGCCTTGGGTAGAATATTGTGGCATTACAGCTCGCAGCAACCTCCACCTCCTGGGCTCAAGCGATCCTCCTGCTTCTGCCTCCTAAGTAGCTGGGAATATAGGTGCCCGCCACAACGCCTGGCTATTCTTTGTTGCAGCCATCAGTTGTTTTGGCAGGCCAGGCTGGATTCGGGCCCGCCAGCTCTGGTGTATGTGGCTGGCGCCTTAGCCACTTGACCCACAGGTGCCGACCCATGATGTATGACTTTTCTGATGATAAGCTGTAATCTATTGGCCAAGATTTTGTTGAGAATTTTTGCATCAATATTCATTAGTGAAACTGATCTGAAATTCTCCTTTTTAGTTTGGTCTTTACCTGGTTTTGGTATAAGGGTGATATTTGCTTCATAGAACATAGTGGGGAATATTCTGCCTCCTCAATTTTTTGGAATAATTTCTGCAGTATAGGAATAAGCTCTTCTTTGAAAGTTTGATAAAATTCTGGTGTGAAGCTATCCAGACCAGGGAATTTTTTTTGTTGGGAGATTTTTTATTGTTTCTTTGATCTCAGTGCTTGAAATTGGTCTGTTCAGGAGATCTATTTCATCTAGGCTAAGTCAAGGGAGAGGGTGTGACTCCAAATATTGATCCATTTCCTTCACATTGTCAAATTTCTAGGCATAAAATTTCTGGTAGTATTCAGAGATAATCTCTTATATTTCTGTAGCATCAGTTGCTATTTCCCCTTTATCATTTCTGATTGAGGTTACTAGAGATTTTACCTTTTTATTTCTAGTTAGTCTGGCCAAAGGCTTATCTATTTTATTTATGTTTTTCACTAGCAATTTTTTTGTTGCAGTTTGGCTGGGGCCAGGTTTGAACCTGCCACCCTTGGTATATGGGGCTGGCACCCTACTCACTGATCCACAGGTGCCACCTGCAACAGAAAAATCTTGCATGTACCACTCAAATATACAAATTTTTGAAGTCTTTGTTTTTTTTATTACTTCCTGTCTTGTTTTTATTTTTGCTTCAAATTCAGTGGATGTTTCTTTGGAACTTCCTCTGCTTTTATTTATAGCAGAAGGTCTTTTGTATTAATTATCTATTGCTGTGTAACAAATTATCCTAAAATTGGGGGGTTTAAAACAATAATAGGCATACATTATCTCACATAATTGTTACCTGGATGATTCTGGCTCAGGGTCTCTCTCAAGAGGTTCTGTATGGCCCTGGTTATCTGAAAATCTCACTGAGGCTGAAGTATCTATCCACTTCCAAGGTAGTTCCCTCATGTAGCAGACAAGTTGGTGTTGGCTATGTGCTGGAGACCTTACTTTCCCACCTTGTGAACAACTCCATAGGACTGGAGGGCTACAGAATCTTTTATAATTTGACCTTAGAAGTCACTTATTATCATTTTTGCAATATATTGTTGTTTATTTTGTGCGGAAGGGGACTATACAAAAAACATATATGTCAAGAGGCAAGAAGCCTTTGAGGTCATCTTGGATGCTGACTACCGTAACGTTTTACTGTCTTCTGTTTTCAGTTAGCACATCCATCAGTACCTCTTATAGGCCAGGACTCTAGGCCAGATGCTTTCATGAGGCATAAAAATGTGCAAGGTGTGAGTACTGCTCTTAAAAGCATAATACCTGTTGGTATGAAATATATACACATTTATAGTACAAGGCAATGTGAAATAAATATCATGGAAGTAGTAATGTCATTAAGCTCCTCAAAGGTTCAGTGGAAGAGGAGTAAATTCTTGTTGGGTTTTCAAAAGAAATGGGATGTAATTTGGATCTTTGGGGATAAAAGAGGCTCCCTATGGACTAAGATGCAGTGAGGTGCATCTTACGCCAAGGAAACAAAGTGAATAGACTGTAGAGCTGAGCTGACAAAGCAAGCCAAGGTCAGGGCCCAGCAATGATGATACTTTAGAATAAGAGTGTATATAAAAGGTTAGGGGAGAGAAGTATAGGTAGAGGCCGGTTTATACAAGTATTTAGAAGCTACGTGTACTCTTTTTGAATCTACAGAGACCAGATGAAATTTTTGAGCTGGTTAAGTAAAGGGATAAAAACCTATGTTTTTTAGGTTATTCTCCAACAGGAATGAGAAATAGATTGGAGACAGAGAAACTGAGTGGGGAAAGCTCAAAATAGTTCTAAGCAGAGCAGGTAATACAATAAATATTGTAGTAGCCTTAGAGAGTAACACCCAAGAGGAATCTGAAGAACTTAGCAATTCATTGGAGACTTCAATTGAGGAAGTTGTCCCAATAACAAGATTTGGTTATCTGTTTTGAAGGAGGAGTTGGTTTCAAAAGAAAGATGAGTTTGTAGTATGACACACTAGTTACAGAGGACTTGAGGACTCTCTGCAGGCTTCCTTTCCTTTACCTTTCTCTGAGCCTTAGTGTCTCTGGGTACTTATTTCCTGAGATAATTGAATGAATCCTAGAAGATTGGGGAGTTGTGGAATCATAGCACTGAGGTAAGAAAATAGGGTAGCATACAGACAAGTAGGGTTAGAACCTTGGGAATTTGTATTGAATTAGTTGGCCCAAAATTCTGTTGATCTCAACTGGTAACCATGATGGTGGGCAAGGGATGGGAAGGTTAGGTAGATAATAAGCCGAGAAATAAGATGATGGTGGAGGTTACAGCTTTTAAAATTATATGGCAAGATGTCAAATCCAGATATCTATTCCAGCTGATGTCAAGATGCTTAGTTTGGGATCTTAAAGAGGATTCAAAAGAGGGTCTTCGGACGTTTCAAAGAAATGTTTGGTATATTAATCTCTTGGCATAGTGGCAGGCACATAGTAAACACTCTGTAAATAAATAGATTTATTGAGATGGTGAGATTTATGCTCCTACAACAGAAAAATGGATTTTTCCCAAATCTTTTAGACCAGGTGAGTAAAATTGCTGATCTCATTTGGAATCTAATTAAACCCTTACTGCACATAACTGTGGGGAGATGAGTATCTACATGAGCTTAGATTTCATGTAAAAACGGTTGAAGAAAAATCATGGGACAATTAAATAAACATACCCTAATATTCATTCTCATACCTATTGAATTTACCTTCTTGATCAGTGGTTTTATTTATTTATTTATTTATTTATTTATTTTTGTAGAGACAGAGACTCACTTTGTTGCCCTTGCCAAAGAGTCACATAGCTCACAGCAACCTCCAACTCTGGGCTTAGGCAATTCTCTTGTTTCAGCCTCCTGAGTAGCTGGGACTACAGGTACCCACCACAATGCCTGGCTATTTTTTTGTTGCAGTTCAGCCAGGGCCGGGTTTGAACCTGCCACCATAGGGATATGGGGCCTGCACCCCCTACCCACTGAGCCCCACAGGTGCCACCCAGATTAGTGGTTTTTAGATACAGTCTTCCCTTTACTCCAGATTAACAAATGAACCTACACATTTTATACCTGGGGGCCCCTTCCCAATGGCAAGGCATATTAAGATAAATTATAAGATTGTAAAATTATATGTAAGGATCATAATATGATTCCTTAATAATTATCTTTCCATTCAATTAACTAAGTTTGAAGAAATTAGTATCCTTTGGAATGATTCACCAAATAGGATTTTGCTAGGAATCTTTTAGTTGCAAGATTCAACAAATCCAATTTGAATCAGATAAACAAAAAATGGAAAATTTATTAGTTCCATTAACTGGGGATTCCAAGGGGAATGACTTTAGAAAAGCTGGATCTAAGGGCTCAACCAATGTCTTTAGGGTTTCTCCTTTAGTACTTGGCCCTGCTTGTCTCTCAGGATTAAATCTATTCTCAGGTAGACTCTCTTTTAGTGGCAATATGGCTGCCAGCTGCTTCAAGCTCTTAATCTGTTTTTCCTGAAACTTTAGCAGAGTGTGGCATCTCTCTTCTGGTGGTCTGGGAAATAGTCTCAGATCGGTGCTAATATCATGTCTAATATCTCACTCCTAGACCCTTCAATGTGGCCAGGGCTGATGATGATACTATCATTACCTTAGCCTGAACACACGCCTTTCTCTGTTACTGGAGACAGAAACAATTTTTTCTGAATGTCATGGGTTGAAAGTGAAAGGAAAAGTAGGTCCTGTTGGTAGGGTTGGGGGAATGGATACTGTGAAGGCAAAAGACTTTCACTAAAAATTTCCTACAATTCATGACTTGTTAGTCAAGACACAGGTATAACAAATACCACCAAATACAACAGATGAAAGAGGCTTAATCATGCTTCTCTTGGTAGGTTTTCTGCTTTTTAGCCTAATAACTCTGTGATAGCACATCCCAGGCAGTCAATCAATACTTGTATTGAGTAGAACCTAGTCCAGACTCATGCTTTCTCTGAGGGTTGAATGACTCAGGTTTTCTCCCACAACTCTATTTAATGTCAGATATATACATACACACACACACTATATATATATATATAGATATATATCTATATGTGTGTGTTTTTTTATTATATATATATATATATATATATATATATATATATATATATATATATATATGGAAATCAGGAGTTTTGAGGAAAATTAGTTTCACATTTTCCACAGATTGACTCTATTTTTTCCACTTCTGGCCTCTCAAATCTCCCAAACTTCTTCATAGAAAGAGAAATAGATGCCTCCAAATAGATGCCTTCTGCTCTTTTAAGAGGAAGCTCTGGTGGATAGTTGGAAAAACCTTACCAGATGTAGAAAATTAATACATGGATGGAAGAACTTAAGCTGCTTCTAGAAGATAGAGGAGAAGGCAACGTCTCTTCCCAAGTGCTCTGGAGGGGCAGCTCAAAGCACTTGAATCTTTGATGAATGTGATTGAACTCTTTCCGCTACTCAAGGAAAGACAGAAGTGCTCACAAGGGCTCATCCTGTCCTGGCTCCCCGCCATCATCAGCCTGTCTTCTGCATAATTATCAGACCTTTATTCACTGCTTTTTTTTTTATTTTAAAATACTCTTTCAGATAAGAAAAACTAATAGGTGAGCTATATGTAGTAAATGAAGCCATGTCTGTAGTAGTAGAGTTTAAGTGGGCACTGGCATGTGAGCTGGAGTTTTGGGTGGGGCACTGCATCAGGGGCTGTAGTTACATTTCTAATGTCTGCTCCAGTCTTTCATTTATCACAACCTGACTCCTCTCCAACAGTGCCTCCTGGCCATACTGTCTAGATACCACGAAGGATGTGCTTGGACAAAGAGGCTGTGGTGTTACAGATCCAGATATCTTAGGATGAAAACCAGTGAATAAAATCCTGCCTCTGGGACAATAAGCAAGATATTTGCTACTTAATTAAAATATCAAATCTCCTAACTTGATGATAAAATACTGAACACACAGGAAATGACAAATACACAGCTCAGCCACACATTGAGACTAATAACCACCCAAATGCCTATATCTGTGGACACTCTCTGTGTCTGATAACACAGATGGAACCAGATTGAGAAAAGCCAACCATCCAACAAACAATGAGATGGCAGATCCAGACAAGAGAAGAAATGAAGAATCTGTTCCTGCCATATGTCCAAGGTATTTTATCCATAGCTTTTTGTGGTGTTTTGATTGACTCCACAATTTCCCAGCAGTCTTACATACTATTCTGAGACAGCATACAAAAATCAATGGAACATCAGAATAGGAAGTATATGTGTATGCAGACTAATGTTACACAATGACAAAGAGTTAAGCCCAGGCCTGCCTGCCAAAAATATTTGGAGTCCAAAACAGTGAATGGTGGCAGATGCAGAGTGAATGGTGGCAGATGCTACCGTGTCGCTATAGTCTATATGTTAAAGTAAGACAATCCTATGGAAAGAATGAACTTAGAGTAGAAAGCATGGGCAAAATGAGGGAGTTGTGAAACTCAGTGTTATGTCTTGGCTTTGGTTGTCATTGTCCCTGGTAGTAGTATTCTTTGTTTTTAACATTCCAAACTGCAAGTAAAAAAATACATATTCTTGAATTTATGACACTGTTTAAAGCAATTGTGTACTCTCATCTCTCCTGTGACTTTAAACAAATTATATTAAATTTTTCTTGCTTCCAATCCACCTCTAAATCCATAATCAGAAACTCCTGTTCTGTTCTTCCCTGTTGGTTTTGCTGAAACACCTGTAATTAACTCTGCCTAATTTAAATTGCAAACCCATGGGGCAAGTACTAGAACTAATTATCCATTCTGTTGCCTACATGGAACAGACTTTCACAGTTCCAAGCCTGGCTTTGCCCCCTCTACCCGCCCTGTGTTTCTGCTCTGGTCCTCTTGTCAGCATAGCACTCCGCAACTTGGAAAGTAAGACTTCAGAAAAACAGGTGAGCATGGGGTTTTATTTGTGGAGGGCACATGAGTTCATCTTTCTGCTTCAACCCCTCAGTGTCTGATATCTTTATTCCATACAACTCTGCAAATCTGTGTCTGATATCATGCTCTCCTGAAGCCAGAGTGGATGAAACTCATTAGGTCATGCCAGTACTGTTACTGATCTTCACCCCAACCTTCAGGAACAAAGCCAGGCATGATGTCCTCAACTTTTATCTTCCTTTTTTTTATCCTAGGCCTGGAAGGTTGCAGATGGGATGCATCTAAAAATTGGAGTTTAGGAGGAATACTTTTTCAAAGGGTTTTACTGGACAGGAAATGTTGTATCTTGAAGGGTAGCAGGGTGTTCCTCTAGCTAGTACAAACATCTGAAGTGACTTAAAACCAGCACAAAATATAACCAAACCTTTAATGTACAAATTTACAGCATGGAAGGGTTGACAATGATTAGCACTGCATCTCCATTGTAAAGAATCTGTTAAAACACAGATCATTCATGATCTTTTGGTCTGTATTTGTTGGCTAACTAATAGCCTAAATGAAACACAAAGATCATAAGGTCTATGATTTAAATATGTAACCATAGCTACAACTTCTGAAATGTTGGATAAAATAAAAATGAGGGCCTAAGCTTTGGTCAGTACAGCCTTTGCATTGGCACCCTGTGGCCCAGCTTCTTTTCCTGGCACAGAGCTAAAATGGCACATAAAACTTTCATCAGCACTAGTGTGTTCCTCATTTAGCATTTAGGAAACACAGTGAATAGCAATTATCAGCCAAATAGCTGGGAAGTGAAAATGACCTAGTAATCAGAGTAAATATACATTGTGCTGTCATATTGTAACTTGTAAATATTGGAGAGAAATAGCAAAATGTGGACATGCAAAATATTTTTTTTAAAGGCTTACATGAGCCCAAGTGCTGTCTGGGCTCTTGGGCATGTTTTTAGGATGACGACTACTAAATGTGCTGATTTGGTGAGTAGCAGGTCATTATTGTCATTTGCTAACTTACAGGTACCATGTCCAGCAAAGGCATTGCCCTGATTTTAATAAATCCTAAACTTGGCTCATGATGACCAGGAGATATAGGGAAGGATGATAGCAGCTTGGTGGGAGTTTAGATGTTTTAAACCTTGCACAGCCAGTTTCTTGAGCTGTTTATTCCAATCCAACTGTATGCTAATTTTACAGAATCCTTCTTCCTTTGTTAAGCATGGAAAATAGTAAAAGCTGCCAATGTCATTTTGCTTATACTCATCTTCCTAGCAAATCAGGTGGGGATAGTATCAACGTTGCAAAATGCTGCTAAACTGAGCACCTGTATTACATGCTGTGCTACATATAGACAGAAGAATCAGCAGCATCTTTATTTTAGAAACTTATATGGATGAAGTATCCTGGGAAAATTAGCCTAACTGATGGGGCAAGTTTATTAACAAGGTTCTAAACAGCAAGCACACATAATTTCCTCAGTTTTTCTTATAAGAACTAACAGGCTTATAAGAGAAGAGATCTAATAATGACTCTATAAAGCAGAAAAGAAAGAAGAGTGATGGTTTTAGTGGATATTTATCATTTTGGAGGCAACCTATTGTCCATTGCCAGCTCATTTAAAGCTTCTGGATATTCTGGGGGTATGGGAAACATTGGGTGCAGTAATGGTGAATTGGTGAATTCAGGGACCTTTCCTATCTCTATGGAAGTATGGGATTCTCTGGAGGTTCTTTTTACCAGATTCTATTTCTTACTGCTCCAGAACAGCCAAGCAGTGATCATGCACCTTAAACTTGGCTAATCATTCTCCTTGGAAAAACTGACAGCCTACTTCCTTATTCCAGCAGAAGACCATCCACCGAGATTCTGCTTAGACCTTCAGGAGCTTCCTGGTTCTTGCCTGTTTCTTCATTCTTCTTTAAAGTTACATACATTACTCAGTAACTTCCTACTAGTACAATTCTGGCTCAAATTAACTGCAATTCTTTCGGTTACTAACAACCAAAGAACCTTAATTAATATAGTTTTTTATTCTGCCTGAAATACTGAGAGTGGCCACTTTTTACAAGAGCAGAGGGTCAGAAGGGCTCGTAACAGGGTCAATCTTGAATATAAAATTATAATAGAGTGTTTAAATCATAAGAACACTCTTAATACCTCAAAATGGTGGTTCCTACCTGTGTTTCTAAGTCTTTCTCTACGTCATCTTATCACAGTTTAACACATTAACTGCTATGTAAGTTGGATTGAACATACACTAATTTTGAACCTGGGCTCTCATGAAGTATATGGGAGAAACCAAGGAACTTCCAAAGTAACTCTTAATGTCAGAGTTGGAATGAGAAGTCTAATCTTATGACTTCAAAACAGCTTGATTCACACATCTCTTGACTTATCTTGACCTAATAAAACACTGTGGCCCCAACAAAAAACATTTTTTTCTTGTGTGGCAGTCAAATACATAAGATAAAATTACTAGTGAAATCTTGATTTAATGTTTGCTCCCAATATTATCTGTATTGGGAAAGAAAACTGTACTCTTTGTACTCAGAGGGAATGATTTTCCTTTGTTAATATCCCAGCAGAAACCAGGGAATATTTTATAATTTATTTTTTTTATCTTTACAGAGTCCTAAAATCAATATAGTAAAATAAACATTTGTTAACTAGGATACACAAATTATTTTTCTTAGGTGTTATAAGGAATGCAAACATAAGGCAATGTTACTACCCACAAAAAGCATATAACCTCTTTGAAGAGGTTGCCAGATAAACAGATTTGGATGGTCTATGAAAAAGAAGATAAATTTTCAAGTTAGAGGGCCCAGAAAGAACTTTGTGAAGAAAAACAGAATTCTGTTCCTTGTGAACTGGCTCAGTCCCAGGAACCAGCTGATTTCACAGATCAGGCTAACCCCAGATAATATCACTACCCACCAAGGGCAGCAGTGGAGTTGATTTTACTCAGGATGGCCTCTGCCAGAGTGCACTTCAGATGATGATGACAGGTGATTTTAGCCTTGGGATTTGTATGTGCACCTGTGTGTTTGTATGAATCTGTATGTGTATATGTGTGTGTGTGAGTGTGTGTAAAGGAGTGGCAAAGGAAGGAGAAACTTATGTGTTGGTGTCTTTTGTGAACTTCCTTGCAAGCAGCCATGGAAGGCAGAGTGTACACAAAGCAATTTCTTTCCTAAAGTTGAAAATTGTTGTGGGGAAATTTGTGAAAAAAATCAATGGTGATGTACAAACAAAATAAAATGTTTGAAGTGGAGTTTAGGGGATGAATGAGCCTCTCTAGTCACTTGTCCTTTCATTGTGGCCAAACACCACTTAATCTTTTTAGAATCCTTCATTTGCCAGAAGGCACAATCTCTGACACTGCCTGAGTCTATTTGCTTGTGGCTAAATCGGCTAGATTGATTATATTGATATTTACTTGCTCTCATTCTGTGAAATAAGAAAAGAGTAAATATTTCAAGATTCCCATTCTGAGAGGGAATTAGGGTCCATGATAACATCAAACCCTTTTACTACCCTTCATTATAATAAAATATAGGAGACAGAAACTGTTCTCCATTTTGTTTTCAAATAGGGGAGAAACCAAGGAACTTCCAAAGCTAATTCTGAATGTCGGAGCTGGAACGAGAAGTCTAATCTTCTGACTCCTAAACAGCTTGATGCACTAGGGTATGTTGCCTCCCTTTGAACATAAAATAAAAATAGCCCAACTTAATCAAACTATGTTTGCCAAGTTCTAGTCTATAGGGAACTTTTAGTTTTATAGCCAAGAATAACACACACTTTATGCTAGGCAATTTTTAATAGCAGTATTGAGACAACCGATACCACAGCTTCACAACAGATTACAAAAGCCTGTGGCTATATCCACCCATTAAAAGTGGTATGAGAGAAGGAGAGCGGCCCACTCTGGAAAATAAATGTATGGTCATTTCACCTTGTTTTGAAATACCTCTTATTTTTTTTTTTTTTTTGAGACGGAGCCACAAGCTGTCACCCTGGATAGAGTTCTGTGATATCACAGCTCACAGCAACCTCCAATTCCTGGGCTCAAGCGAGTCTCTTGCTTTAGCCTCCCAAGTAGCTGGGACCACAGGCGCCCGCCACAACGCCCCGGCCATTTTTTTGGGTTGCGGCCATCATTGTTGTTTGGCGGGCCCGGGCTGGATTCGAACCTGCTAGCTCAGGTGCACGTGGCTGACACCTCAGACCGTTGAGCCACAGGCGCCGGGCCTCTTATTTTGTTTTTAAAGAGAAATATAATTTGCAATGTCTTCCCTTCCCTGCTAGTCTTCTTATCATATTAAATTATAACTACCAAGTAAGGCCTACATCTTTTCTCTGCTTTTCAGAGATAAATATTTCTTGTATGAGTAAAGAGATGTATTAATGAAATTAATGATTTTTAAGGCAAAATAATCATTCATGTCAGTTATGGATATCTAGTAGGAAGCAGTAAGTATATAGCCAAATTGAATTCAATAATAATGTTAATTTAATCATTAATTCTATGAAGTAGGTATTTTATTGGTGCTATGTCACAAATAAAATGTGAAATAGTGTGATCAAATCACTTATTCATTGTCTCACAGCTAGTGAAACAAAGAAGGATTTGAATCTAAAGCAGTGCTTCTATGATCTAGTTCGGTACACAAAAAGTCATAGTAAGTGCTAATCACATGTGAGCGTCTCAGTGGAAACCCTTTACGCTGACTACTAAATAGGCCAACTCTTTACCTCCGTTATTCAACTATGTCACAAGACCCATAGGTTTCTTTTTCAAAGGGACCTTGGCTTGGTTTCATTTAGAGTATGGAAAAATATTTATTGAAAAGTTAACAATTAAGCAATCTATAGTTGAATTATAGAATTTCAGAGGAAACTTCATAAAAGTGAGCATGTCAACATTGCTTATAGTTTCTAGAGAAGGTTTAACTGATAGTTTTGGGGTAGTGAAAGGACAGCGCAGCAAAGTGAGAGCCTTACTTAGGTGTGGGTTCTTCATAAAATGCAACTTTTTTTTTTTTTTAAACTAAACAACTGTTTTTCCTGGGCTACAGGAGAGTCTGTATTACCTCTCAAGAGCAGGTTGGATTGAATGGCAGGTCAATTTTTAAATCTTTAAGTATTCTCCAAACATCCTTCCAAAGGGAACGTATTAGTGTGCATTCCCACCAGCAATGTAGAAATGTTCCCTTTTCTCCACATCCATGCCAACATCTCTGGTTTGGGGCTTTTGTTATGTGGGCTAATCTTACTGGAG
>CAUYON010173458.1:0-15164 GCA_963573935.1 Arctocebus calabarensis | reverse complement strand
GGTGATGTGCTCTGTACCTTTTATTTGTATCTTTGGGGTCGCAGGTCGCTCCAATAGGGTTGATGTGCGTTCCTCGACCTTGTCTCTTGGCTCAGCTCCAAACCGTTGGCTTTCTTGCTAAATTTCTGTCCTTTAACTCTCATTCTGGACAGGAGTGTCTGCAGGAAGCTGGCTACAGACCGCCATCTTGGCTCCTCCCCCCAATTTTTCTGGTTAGCAATTTTTATGGAAATTTTATTTTAGCAGATCTTTTTTGTTTCCTGTTTGTTTTATTTGGGGGTTTTTGTTTGTTTGTTTATATTTTTTTAGAGATGAAGTTTAGCTCTTACTCAGGCTGGTCTGAAATGTCTGAGCTCACTCCATCCTCCCACTTCAGTCTCCTGGAGTACTATGATTACAGGCATGAGCCACCAGGTCTGGCCTATTTTGGCAGCTCTTTTTTTTTTTTTTTTTAATTTTAAGTCAAGCCTTTATTTCCAAAGTCTTGGCTTTCCCAGTTGCCAAATGGGAACAATCACTACCACAGTATTATTTCTGGAGACTGAAGATAATAGGATGTAGGGGTGACAGGCTACTGGGAATGAGAAGTTAGGCCACGTGACTAGAACCTCCCGAGATGTACCTTTAACTTAATTTTACTTTTATTTATAATTCGTGTTTATTTAGATAGCTTTGGGATGGACCTGAGAGTGGTTAACATTGGGAGACAAAGGCTAAATCCCCCAGCCTGCCTTGCTCTGCCACTTTTGAAACTAAATAGCACATTGGAATGCACCAACTTTAGTGCCTGTCCCATAGCACGCTTCTCATGAAGTTGTATTCAATCAGGGTCACAGTTTTTTTTTTTGAGACAGTTTCACTCTTTCACCCTGGGTAGCTGTCATCATAGCTCCCAGCAAACTCAAACTCTTGGGCTCAAGTAATCCTCTTGCCTCAGACTCCATAAATAGCTACTTTGTTTTGTAATAATGTATTAAGGTTTTGCTCTGGTCACACCAACTAGTACCTTGATAAACCCAGCACCACTGAAACTCATTTCCCTCCTCTCTGACATCCGGAGTCAGGGAAGAAGCTATGAACTAGTCAATTCTGGTTCAGAAGAGCTCACTTCCGGCTCTCACTTTGTTGTAACTAGCTCTGGGGAGTGGGACAGGCCATTTAACTTGCAGCTTTGATTTCCTCGAAATCACTTTCCCCAGTTGTAAAGTGATCGTAATAGCACTTGCCTTCCTAAAACAGGGTTATCAATCAAGAAGCCTACATGAGATAGACCAAGAGGAAGTCCTAAAGTTGCCCTTGGTCTTTGTCCAAGGGCAAGGAATCAATTTAGATTAACTCCAAAACACAGTGACCATTAGCTTACCTGAGCACACCAGGGGTGGGAGGTGGGGAGAAAGAAAAACACCTGCTACAGTGGAAATTAACTCATTTGTTTGCTCTGGCCTATATGAAATGCATTAAAAATAAAATTCTTAGAGCTCGCAAAGTTTTCCAGAGGAGTAGATTTCCACTTGGGTTGACTACAAAGATCTCTAAATGCTTTTCATTTTCTACAGATGGACGAGCCTATTAATACAAAAAGTAGAAAGTAATGCTAGTCGAGAAAAGTGGATTTCCTTCTATGCTAACTAGATATACAAATGCATCACTGATGATTACTGAGTGTTTATAATACTTCTCTTCTTGTCAAAAGAAAAAACAAAAATGCTAAAACTACTAGAAGTGTCACATATGTTGCTTCTAAGCTACAGAAACCCTAGCCTGGGGTTAGAGAGTTGCAGTCAAGGATTAGGGTGGTTTAATAAGCCTCTGGAAGTGTGTTGTCATAGACAGAGTCTGCTCCAAGAGACAAGTATAATTCACTAGGCAGAGCAGTGGACAACACTATTCAGGTTCTAGAATGCTTCTGTTCGCGCTGCCACTTCTTAACTCTAAGACCAACCTGCTGTGCCTCAGTTTCTCCACCCTTTATGGCTCCCCAAACTTATGTACTCTAACATGAAAGAGGAAAGACTTCAGAAAGGATCCAGCCCGATCCACACATTTTGATCATCACAGAATGTCTTCAATTTACAATCCATCCCCAATGGATTTGCTATTCTAATTAGCAAAACCTCTGGTGTGATCAGAGGTAAAGAAAACTGAATTGCTTAAAGTAGACCCCCCGGAGTGAGGGTTTCTGATGAGATGACAGCTCTAAGTATCCATTCATAACTGGCATCAACAATGTCCATTAAGATATAAATGAAAACTAACAGATAGATACATACTTACCACCAGCATAATGTTTGTAAATTAAATAAATTACTAAAGTAAATTAAAGATAGTATAATGTTGGGATACTTGCATTAGGTGCATTTAAGTGAGAAAACTTTTGCAAAAAGCCCCTGAAAATGCATCTAAACACAAAGTAGTATGTGAATTGATATATGCTGCTGGCAAGGCAGCTCTTAATATAAGAAATCCTTCTGTGCAAAAAGGCTTTCTAGAGGGATACTAACCTAAACCACTTTAAATAGTTTTATGGGACTAGACTTTTCTAGACCATATAAATGACATAAAATATAAACCTAAATTCACTGCTCTTATAAATTTCCACTTTGTAATCTTTCTTTTCTGGTGGACTGTTTTTTCTGTGACCTACTCTTTTTTTTGGAAAATAGTACTTTATGGCATTTATTAGGAGGAAGTGATATTCCAACCCTTCTACCTTCTGCAAGACCTATGTTTTCCCTCTCATTCTTTACTTGAACACTGAAACCCCATGTTCTAGGTCCCTAGTGTTTGCAAATTTCTTCACTATAGCCCTGTTTGTTTTTTCATTTTCATTTTTGGTGCCTAAGGATTTTCTTAGCTTTCATATGATCTGAGCTATGCATTTAGAATGATGTGAAAGTCAAGGGCATATATGAAGATGTAGATAGTGAATCTCCAAGAGGAAAAGATCACTCAATGTTTTCAAACATCTAACTAGTCAGTCTTCAAATTATTAATCTTCCCCTTTACAAAAACACTATGAAACACTAGGATTATAAGGGACACCTGGAAAATGCTAGGGTAGTCATTGCTATAAAAATTCATGAGAGAAAAAAGGTGTCGAGCAACATTCTTGATGTTCTAATTTTCAGGGGAAATAGCCAGGAAAGAATTTATTATGTGGGGTTTAAAGGACAGAGTAAGATGTGAAAAGATATGGGAGTAAGTTATTTTAGCTGGTAACAATAACATTGTTCAGGTATGATAAAAATGTTCAATGAACAAGCAGCAAAATAATCTTTCTGTCAGAGAAAGTTTCTGCAGACGAGTAGTAGAAGCAAGAGATGTTTTAGCCAATTTATTTTGTGAAGTTAAATAGGTATTTTCCAAGTAGATAAGGGTAAGGAAGAGACTATCCAGGCTATTCTAGACCTAGCAGGATAAAATTCAAGGACAGAAGCAAGAAATTATATAATATGTTTATGGATTAGAAGAATTTGTTGAGGCCGAGAGATAGTGGATTGTTGTAGAGGTGACGGAAAATAAAGATAGCACCAGAAAATTCAAATAATGGGCCTATCGTATACCATATGGCACATAATGCCAAGTAAATTCTTTTGGCATTGTTCTGAGTTATTCCTCAGAATAATATATATGCCACTAAATAAACAAACCTAAGAAAACAATAGAAATGGCAGTAAGTGACTTGTATAACTGCAAGCCATAAGCCTGAATTTGAAAGCTACTAAAATATCTGCAGCAGAGAGTTTAAAATGATAAAAGCATTGAAGGGCTATTACACTAGTAAATAGATTAAAAAACTGCAGGATTGAAGGCCAACAGATAAATTAGAAAACCAATGTAATGGTCTTGTAAGGAGTGCTGAAAGCATAAACTAAAGCAGAAATAGAATAAGAGCATAGAATTGAAATGTCAAGAGACAGAATAGATGGGGCATTACCATCTGAATATGGAGTGTGATGAAAACATATAGATTTCTGGCTTAGTCAGTTGGGCCTATGAGCAATATTCACTAATATGCTATGTATAACATATAATAATGTTGCATGTTAACCAATATATGTAAATATTAGTTTACAGAGTGAAGTTGGGAAATTGGCTAGATTGTATTTGAAATGACCATGGGATACTAAATTGAAGTAACTGTAGCCAAGATAGTGAATAGAGAATATATATTTATATTTGAAGCTCTGAAGAAAGATCTGGGGTGATTTAATGTCATATAAATAATGTAGGAACATAAAAGAAAAGATAGTTATTACATGGTTAAGTTCCAACTCCGGTGAATAGCAACATTTAACAACTTAGAAGAAACAATGAAGCCACAGAGGAGTAGTTTGAGAAGTGGGAGAAACCTATGAGAAAGCATACCTGGAAACCAGGAAAAGAACAAATTTTAAGGAAAAAATCCCAATGTATTAGTCAAGATTCTCTAGAGAGAAAGAACCAATAGGAGACAGAAAGATAGTTAGACAAGAGGTAATTTGTTAAGGGAATTGGCTCACATGACTATGAAGCCTGAGATGTTTAATGACAGGCTGTAAACTAAAGACCCTGAGATGCTGTGAGCATGGTTCAGACCAACTTCAAAATTCTCAAAATCGGGCAGCTCCTGTGGCTCAAAGGAGTAGGGCACCGGCCCCTTACACCAGAGGTGCTAGGTTCAAACCCAGCCCTGGCCAAAAACTGCCAAAAAAAAAAATAAAATTCTCAAAATCAGGGAAGATGAAGGTGTAATTCTCAGTCTCAGGTTGAAGGCAGGCAGGCAGGACTGCTGGTATAAGTCATGGAGTCAAAAGGCCAGAGAGAACAGGCATTCTGCTGTCCACAGGCAAGAAAAGAGTGTCCAAGTTCTAGGAGAGACAGGAGATAGGCTTTCCTTTGCCTTTCTTTTTTCCTATCTGGGACCCAGCTATGGACTGGTGTGTCCCACCTTGAGGGCAAATCTTCCTCATTCGGTTCACGAATGTGCACACCAGTTTCCTCTAAAAACACCCTCACAGACATACCTAGAAGTCATCTTTAGCAGCTCCCTACGTATTCCTTAATTCAGCCAAGTTGACACCTAAAATTAACCATCACATACTCAGGATGATTAACAGAACCAAATGCTACAGATAAAACAAGGAAGATGAGGAACAAACTATCAGAATTTTCAACTGGGACATAAATTTCACCAGAGCAAATTCAGTGGCCTAGTAGGAACTGATAGGTAATTGTGCTTTACTCTAAAGGGAATGGGGTGCCATAACCAAATGAAGGCATAAGCCTTGGAAAGAAGAGACCTGCACTCCTGAGAGGAGGAAATGAGGAGAGCATGGATAGAGACAGATTTATGGATAAGATGGAGGAGTTAGGGACACTTAGTTGGGGTTTAAGAAGAACAGTAAATATCTAGAAATAGCTGTTTTAGGGAATGGGGAAGGCAGTAAAACAAGGACACAAAAAAGACAGAGCAAACATTTATCTAAAGTATAAAGCTATATGTTTGTACAGAGCTAATCAATAAAAAAGAAAGTCAACTCTCAGTTATCTGGGTAAAGGAAAGGAGAAGCTATCGCCATATTGATCCAAGACTGCTAATTGGAAAAGCATATAGATGGGATGAAGACTTAGCCAATCTAGCAAACCTGGGGCTTCCTTACATTTAACATATTCAAGAACAAATTTGTCATCCTCTGCCAGACACATTTCTTCTAGATACTATATTCCTTATGTTAGTAAATGGTTCCATAGCCTTTCAGAAATAAAGTCATCCTTGACCTAAATCTCTGTTTTCCCTTCACACTCAGTCCTCTCCATTCCCGTTCCTCAGTAGCACATCTACACAGCTCCTTCTGCGGTGAACTATTTCTCACCATCTTTTTCACATAATTACCACTGATCTTCATAACTTAGTTTATATATCACTCCCTCCTAAAACCTTCTCTTGAGCTCCTTTTCTCTCCAATCTGGATTGGGTATTCTTCATAGCAGAGCATGCTAGCCATACCTCTTATAAAGCACTAAAGTCTTTATTGCAGTTGTCTATTCTTCTTCCAGTGCCCATAAGACTAAGTTCTTTGGAAGCAGAATTACATCTTTTATTTCAGCTACCCCATACCTGACAACAAAATTGTTGAATTAATGAATAATTATAAAAGATAGCACTAAATGGCAAGAAAAAAAAAAAAAGAGTCTATTGTTTGAAAGGGTAGGTGGTGCTTCACAAAGGAGTAAACAGTGATGGCAAATAAATGATAGTCAATGATAATTATCATGGATTAAATCAGCACCTCTAAAAGTCTTTGGTCCATTATTACATTCACAAGGAAATATAGTGCAAGCTGTATTTCAAAACACGTCTCCAGTCTGGGGGTGGCCACAATGAAGAAAACACTACCTTCAGCTACAATGGTCCCACCTACTGCATGAGCAAGAAACAGTGACATGAGAAAATAATTTCTGGGTCTTCAGAACTCCAGGGAAAACTTTCCCCACACGTTTTGTGAAATAAGAACAGGACACATCATTTCACAGTAATAATTTAGTAACTCCTGTGACTTAAAAATAATTTTAGGATATTTGTGCTTAGTGAAATAAAATTTGGTCTCAGAATCTTACTCAACAGATGACCATTCATTTTGTTATGAGGGAAAACATTCCTTAAAGAAAAATCTAGACAGCAGCTATGAGTATTCATGTGATAACAGTGTCTGGACTCAATAAATAATGAATGCCATGAGTCCTCTCATGTTCAGCATGTGACTTGAATTCTACAAACCTTCCTCTCAGAATAGAGTTTAAGCTGATTTAGCCCATGTGAATTTCTATATAAGTTATTCCCTCAGTAGCTGAGACAAATTCTTCTTCATATTAATACTCTGCCTTGTGATATCTTAACAAATCAGAGTATCTAGACATTCAATACTTCTTTATTATTAGCAAAAATATTACCATTGTACTGAAATAATTAACCAAGCAATTCCCTTGAGCAAGTTCTTCAACCTCTCTTAATAGTTTTTTCTCTGTAAAATGATCCCTATAATTCCAGGGTTGCTGTGAAGATTACATCTAGTGTATATGTGTAAATAAAGTAACCACCACTGTACTTAGCATAGTCTGTGAATCCCAAGAGGTCTCTGTTTTTTATTTTCTGTAAAAAAATCTTTTTAAAATCCAACTGAATGTTCCACTAAAGATATCTGCAATTTAACTTTGTTCATGTTGTGAAAATACAGATAATAGACCAAAATAAGTAACATTCACATTTATATTCACATACATTGCGGGAGGAATGTGGGAGTGTCCCTCAAACACATCTCTATGTTCCTGTTTATTTATTTAGGGTTATCCGCTCTGTTTCTCCATGTGCAGACTTCTACTAGATTCAATAAACTTAAAAATTTGAATGATTAATTTTTTAAATAAATGAAGAAAATATCTGTTCTTTAGAAGCTAAAATATGCTGTGAAGAAGTTATTTTCACAAAGCTATTTAATTAGAATCAGATCTAATAGAGAGATTTTGCTACATAGTCTCTACTTTTTGAACACTTTTAAATTATTTTCTCCTAGAAACTATGCTTTTAAATCATACTCAGGATCACACTCAAATTAAAGTATGACCCTCTATTTTTAATTACAAATATTGAATTGTCAAAACATTGTTTAATTAACTTTGCTTAAGTTATAATTCACAAACATAAGTGGCAAACAAGAAGAATTTTTTAATGAAAAGGATATTACCAAAACAGATCCTCTGCAGGAGAGAATTAACATAATATAGGCCTGGGACTAGGGTTAGCCCATAGCTTGCATCTGAAAACTTAGATTTTGGGAGAGTTCCTACTATTTCCTAACTGATAAGAGTGGCTTACTAAGTGTGGATGGCTTGTTTGCATAAATAAAATGGCTTATGCTAAACAACTGCTTTCCGTATGGGAATCAGTAATTTTGGTATGTGCTAAGTAGTAGATGACCAGCTCTGGTGGAAACTTTGGGCACGGAGTCTCCAAAGAGCTTTCCTGGCAGGTAACATTTTATATGTGTGCTAACAATTCATTAGGAATTGAATTAGGACTCCATCAGGAAAGGACTATGGAAGCTTGTCCCGGTTTCCTCCAGACTTTACCTCAAGCACCTCGTGGGTGATTTTGCTTTGCATACTTTTGCAGTAATAAATTCTATCTGTGAATACAACTACATGTACATATTCATTCTGTAAGACCTCCTAGAAAATCAGAGAATCCTGAGGCCCACCATATGGATGCCATTAGATGTCTTTAATCAAAAGGTCTTATTTTACTTCCCATTTTTATATTGCCTTATGTTATTTTTCTTAGGTTTACCACATGTGAACACAGAGAAAAAGAGTGAATAGTTAAGATAAACAAATAATTATACAAACTTTCCTGTTGGCACTAATCTTATTAGACAAGAGATGAAAAAGGTTAATAATGACCTAATTATGAACTCTAAAACAATTTAGATTTTCCCTAGATTAAGCCCATTTTATAAACAAATTTTAGATTATTTGAAATAGATCAATACCTCTTAGGACATTTGACAATCTTCACCAAGTTACTGATAATTTTATCACTTTCACTTATTAGAAATTGATTTCCATTTAGAGACTGATAATCAAGGAAATAACTTTAATTTCAAAATGGAATATATCAATTAGTTTAAGGATGATTTTTAGTCTTAAAATACATAAATACATTAAGCATGCATTCATTCTACAGTATGTCTTAAAACCAGAATGTACTTAAGTGACAATTCTGAGCTCTAAATAGTTCTCAAGTACTCAATAGTATTTCAGTGATAGCAAACTTACATTTTTTTGCAGTGTGGGCATTTTGCCAGAGTGTTGAACCTCAGTTCCATCCACTGTAAAATAAATAAAGACAGAAATTGAAAAGAAAAACAACGGAAAACTATCCAATCTGATAAAATGTTTCTTTTAGTTTAAATGTCATCAGGGATCACAAAAAAAGTAATCACCTTCTCATGGTTACATGAGTTTTCCCCTGCAACACTTACATTCCCTTCTCTTAAAATATAATTTGTGATCTCTGTCAGAAACAGTTCCCATGACTTTTCAAGATTCTGATGCAATCTAGCTTGCTTTACGATGAAAACTGAAAGTAATGCCGTAATTAGGGTCATCTCCTTCAGCTGTATGTCTTGGTTCACTTACAGGGAATAAAAACATATTTTACATACCCTCAAAGTTGCTTTTCCTCTAAGTCTTAAGGACAAGCCTTTTAAATACTTGAATATTTAGATTTTATTACTAAATTGCAGCTATTTATTATATAAGAAAAGCACCAAGTACATAAAGTACACAAGCTAGAAATGGGCAGAACAAAAGTCATGGAACTGCTTCCTGATCCGTCATTACTCACATCACGTTATAAAAATACACTACTATGATTCAATTTTCTCTTTCAATTTTCTTCCCTATAAATGCAAGTAACAGAATGTGCGAGCTTCCCCACAGGCATGCTTTCAAATACTTGAAATGGCTTATGAGTAGTAGGTAGTCATTGAAAGAATGTGTCATTTAAATTTACAGTGAATCTTTACCCCATAAAATATCCTTAAAAATAACTTTCTAACAATCTTCTATCATATTTTTATATGTCTTCTTATAAAGAATATTTCTTTATAGTTTTAGAAGAATTTCTTTAGCAGTTCTATGATCAAAGTAAATCCTTTATTAGAATTAATTTTTGTTTGAAACTCTAGTTCATTAGCTTTTCCTTTCAGAAGCCTCATTTCTAGGTATGATGAGGTTTCAAAAATTTATTCATATTCAAATATTTTCCACATAATATCCAATATTTCAAAAAAATCTGATGAATGATTTTTTTTCCTTTTTCTTTTATAAGTAGATTCAAGAAAAGAAAAAACAAATTTAGGTTTCCCTACACTCCTTTTTCTTCATTTGATGTCAAACCTCAAGAAATTTATTTAACCTGATATGATCTCTTTTAGTTACAGTAGGACCATATAGTTCTGAGATAAAACAGAAATGAAAATTTATTGGAATGTTCATTCTTCAAAATGATTATTTTTCAACATCTGCAAATGTCAAATCAAGGGCATATTTTTTTCAAGGAGCAGCAAAAATTTCTCTTACTACTTTGTAACAAGTTGATTTATTGCAAAGTTCCTCTTAGTAGTGAAAATTCCATAATTCTAATTTCACGTCCTGGACAGAAATTTATATCGATTTCTATAGAAATTGGTATAGAATATTAAACAAAAGAATAAAGAAATATTATTAAGTGCTTTTTATGTTTATGGATGGTGGCTAAACTTGTAATATCATTTCAAATATTATTTATAAATAACAAATTTAAGTGTCTCATAGTAAAAGAAACAAGATGACATAAGAAGGCAATTACAAAAACATTAGAGTCAAGAGTAACCCGTAATCCATGATTTAAGGTTAACACATTGGCATAGAAATTCTAGAATTTTAGATGACCAATCTAAGATTATTTAGTCCAATAATATCATTCTATAGTGTTCTTCATTTTAGCACAGATTATGCATGGCAAAATAAACTATAACTGAGAAACAGCTGAGACTTTATCATGTATTTAGAAAATTACACAGCGTGCAACTCCACACATCTAGTTTTGTTATCTGCAAGTATTCCCTTAAATGCAGCAAAATAAGAGCAGAAAAACCATCTATTTTGAGAAATAATTTTGTCATCATCTATTCAGATGAGTGGAAATACGTATGCTTTTGAAAATAAGGTAACTTACTACTGTTCTCTTACCCAAATTCATGCCCCCAAATTCTTAAACTTCCATTGCCAGACTTTGAAGTCTCAATAGATAAAAAATCTTATTTTTGTCAGAAAGTTTAAAGGCAATTTCTCTGAAACTCAATAATTTTTAGTACAGGATTTCCAATATTTGACTTATTTCTAACCATTCCATGTAACAAATGAACTTAGTTTCCACCAGATCTATTTTGTAACTAATGTTAGAAAGCATATAAAAAACCTATATCACTTAAAACTAGTAATTTCAATAGCACCCATTTATATATTTATATTTATATTTACATTAATGTATTTAATGGATGTGTAGAACAGGTGAATGGTAACACTTTGACATATGTTCAACACCACTATCCCTCTGTGCTAAAGGACCAAACCATCTTTCCCTACGTCCAAGTGAAGAAAATCTGACCTTGCCTGAACGTACTTAATTGGCCCACTTGAGTTTGAACCTTCAGTCACATATTCTAAACTGTGTTAGTTCTTCTTAAGGAATAAGAAAAGGAATAACAATCTCTCTGATGTTGATTGACAAAGCTCTTGCATATGCCCTTCATCCTCAGAGAACATGGGCCCCCAAAAGGCAGTCTTAAACTCTGCTGTTCACTTATGTTAAGAAACTTTTCTACATTCATGGAAGATTCACTGAAGGCTAAATATTCACTTTATTCTTCTGAGAAATTATTTTTCAGATAATGCCCCTCAAAACACTACTCTGGGTAGATAATATACGCAAAATGGTTTGGAGGATAAAAAAATTGGTTAGACATGCAACATGAAAACTCCATTTTGAATATTAACAATGATGCATTAGAAAAGTGCTAACAAATACTCGGAGCAATTCCCAGTGATCATGAAATTTTCTCTTCTTCACATAATACCTATGAACCTATAAAAATTAATGTACCATTGGTTACACTTTGGAAAACACAAATCTACTTTTTCTAAACTTGGTTTCTAACATGGTTCCAGTAAAATTGCAAAATAAATAGCATGAATGGTGTGAATTCCTAGCACATTTAACTTCAGCATTGTAACACTGATATATTAAAAGATGATTCTGGGTGGTGTCTATGGCTCAGTGGGCAGGGCACCAGCCCCATATACCAAGGGTGATGGGTTCAAACCCGGCCCTGGGCCAAACTTCAACAAAAAAAGTAGCCGGGCATTGTGGTGGGTGTCTGTAGTCCCAGCTACTCAGGAGGCTGAGGCAAGAGAATTGCCTAAGCCCAGGAGTTGGAGGTTGCTGTGATCAACCTACCCAGGGCGATAAAGTGAGACTCTGTCTCTAGAAAAAAGAAAAAGAAAAGATTGTTCTATAAACAGAAGGATGTTATCAGAACATAGAGAAATTAGTCTCTGGTTTGCGTATTACTTTTGTGATTTTCTTCTGGTGGAAGAAAACTAAGTGATTAAATTATAACTTTTCAAAATAATAAAACCCTGTTACAGACAATAGTTCTTTTATGTTAATCCATGGGAGAATTCTCTCTTAGGTCTCAGTATTTCAGCAAGTTTTGCTATGTGTTCTTTTTGTTAAAATGTTATGAACATCTTGTAACAGATCATATTTTTCTTCTTTTCATTGACTCTAGAAAACTCAGCTAAGATTTAGCCAAATTTTATCAACTATACAGGAATAAATATTATGCATACTTGTATTATGCATGACTTTATCTCAATTTTTTTTCTTCCCTACTTTTTATTCTTCTCAATTTTTTTTCATATTTTATTTTCAATCTTATTGATCATGTCTTTGTAACTTGTTTCAATTCCTTTGGGACTTGTAAGCCAAGGCTAAAACAAAGTAGGTAATAAGTAAATGAATTATCCCAATAGCAAAGAACATAGGTATATTACAAAGGATATAAGAATATTCATGATCACATAAAAATGATATAGCTTTAAATCAGAGTTAAGAGCTTTGCAGTCAGTGTATTCGTCATAACACGAGCATCTCCTATTAATCTGAAACTTTCAAAAGCAATATCCACCCTAAATGTATGGCCAGTGATCCTCTAATAACCAAAAACCTTGTTTTCTGGAAATTTTGAAAACCTCTTTAAATACCATATTTTAATCCAAAACATCCTTCTTGATAAAGAATTAAAGTTTTTAATCATATTATAATATTAATATAACTATATGATTCACTTGTCTGCAATGAATATTAAATAAGAAAGAACCAGTATTAGAAGTTAGCATCTGGCTTGCATATTACTTTAGTAATTTTATTATGGAAGAAAACTATCTAAATGAATAAGTTACTTTTTAAAATATTAAGAATTGTACATATATTAATACATATCCTTCTCCAAGGATATGTATTAATCAGTGGGAATCTATGACCTGTGGGCTACATGCTGATTATTTGGGGACTGTTTTGATGATCTCTGATGTTAGATATCACAAAAGGTATGCAGGAACCTCTTTTTCTTTGCTCATCAGCTTTCATTTGTGTATTTATATTTAACATCTGACTCAAGAGCACTTTTATTCTTCTAATATGCGGCAGAAAAGAAAAAAGGTTGGACACCCCTGCAACTCTCTGTTTGGATCCTTTCCTAGAATTGACTGCCAGATAATTCTAAAAAATTAAATATAAGCCTCTGTAGCAGTTCTCTTTGATTTTCCTTTTTCCTCATTTTTTGCTATCATATTAGCAGTATAGTCAATTATCTCTTTAAAATTCCTTAAGCTATTCCTGGCCATCATTATCAGTTTGCTGAATAATAAAAACTAAACATCTAGCCTTGTGCGTCTTCAGGCTTTCCCCTGTGCAATCCATTCTACACACAGCATCCATATATACAGGAGTAAGCATAAAGCTCCTCTGTCATGTCACTTACTCAAGATCAGATGCTTCTGTGGGCATCTGATGCCTCCTATTAGAGATTAGACGACTCCATATAAACAGAGATTGTGCTCCCACTTCCCCACTGTTTCCCCAGAACTTATCCCAGTGCCTGGTACAATTTAAAATAGTTTAACATAGTAAGTTGTGCACAAACTTAAATAAAATCCACTCATTTGTAATGTGACTGCAAGGAGTATTCCAGGCAAGGATCTAAAATATAAAACATAATGGGGCAGAATGCAAGATAGTTGTGGAAGGGAGATTCCTGAAGTAAGTTGAAAAAAATCTATTTTGAAGATTGTTAAGTTGTATTTTTTTCAAAAGACAATGTGTTACATACAGAAAAAAGGATAGCAAATATGTTTAATACATATTTAATTTAGTCTATTCTCTTAATATCTATTGGGATCTACAGAGTATATCACTCTATATTAAATCAACATACAGTGATTCTTAAAAAGAAAATTGTTACCTATCCCCACCAAGTATATTTTCTAATTTATAATTATACTTAGTTACTGATTTAATCAGTAAAATATAAATGCAAGGATGGAAACTTACTTTGTCCTACTAGATCAGAAAAATCCTAGCAATTCTGGTTAAATGTGGTAAATTCAATAAATGCATGCATTTCTATTTCTTTTCTCTGACTAAAATAATAGTAAATCAATTTTAAGTTGTATGCCATAAGGACAAAGAAAGAAAACAAAGGAGAAATGACTTTGAATTTAGTACACTGGAAAGCCGATGAATAGTTGGCAATTCACGTAGTGAGAGGGAAGTTGGTTGAGACTTGACTGCCTATGGAAAGATAACAGCAATGACAGCAGGCCAATGAAGCACCAGAAGTCAGGTCCTGATAGGGTTAACAGTGGGAATGAGGCAGGAGTACTCCATCCCGAACTGCAACTACACTGCAACATTATTCACAATAGCCAAGGTATAGAAACACCCCCAATGTCTGTAAAGAGATGAATGGAGGAAAAAATGTGGTATATACATCCAATGAAATAGTAGCCTTTAAAAGGAAGGAAATCCTGCCATATGTGACAATACAAATGAACCTAGAGGACATGAACTGAGTGAAATAAGCCAGACACAGAAAGACAAACACTCCATGATTGCAGTGATAGTTGCCAGGGGTTGGGGAGCTGGTGAGGAATGAGGAGATGTTAGTCAAAGAATGCAAAGTTTCTAGCTCGGCACCTGTGGCTCAACGGGCTAAGGCACTAGCCATGTACACCTGAGCTGGTGGGTTCGAATCCAGCCCGGGCCCGACAAACAATAATGATGGCTGCAACCAAAAAATGGCCGGGCGTTGTGGCGGGTGCCTGTAGTCCCAGCTACTTGGGAGATGGAGATAGGAGAATTGCTTGAGCCCAGGAGTTGGAGGTTGCTGTGAGCTGTGATGCCACAGCACTCTATCCAGGGTGACAGCTTAAGGCTCTGTCTTAAAAAGAAAGAAAGAAAGAAAGTACATGAGTCATCAGAGTTTCTCCTCGGTATCCAAATTCCATGTATTATGAGA
>CAUYON010173456.1:0-11642 GCA_963573935.1 Arctocebus calabarensis | reverse complement strand
TGCAACAACAACAAACAAAAATACCCAGGCATTGTGGCGGGCACCTGTAGTCCCAGCTACTTGGGAGGCTGAGGTGAGAGAATCTCCTAAGCCCAAGAGCTAGAGCACGTACTCTATCGAGGGCAAAGAAATGAGAATCTGTCTCTAAAAAAACCACAAAAAAACCTTAGTAAATAAGAGTAAATCTGTGCTTTCTTGGTTCACACTATGTTGTTTAGACAAATGATATGTTTGTGTATTTGCTGGAGGCGGAGGACAACTTTATATCACTATTTTAACACTTAAAATTTTCCACATCATTTACTACAGTAACATAAAGACTCAGTAGCATAAAAACATGATCCTGACCTCTGATAGAGAACTTTTCTTGACCTATAATTTGCTATGAAGAGATCATGCATGAATGAGAACTTAAATAATTAAAAGGAAACAACAAAGCAAAATTACACTTCAATTTTTAAAATAGGTGGGTTTTACAGAGGATGTGTATATATTTTCCCTGTATTTACACAGAGCCTGCATGTACACATAAAAAAAGGGGAGGGGGCTGTAGAGAAAATATATGGTATCCCAAAAGCTGCCCCTAAAGTAGCCACACATATAGAAAATGGGAATTTGTAGCTAAATGTGGCTTTCTTTACAAAATTTTGCAAAGAGGTGGCAAGCACATAGATGACACTTTGTAAATACAAGTATTTTGTAATATTTTGTATTGAATATTTTGTAAATAAAGGTACATTACTTACAATTTCCCATCTTCCTATGTATGGTCTTGTTATGGGCAACTTTTGAGATAACTTGTACTAGAAATTAAGGCTTCAGTTCTAGTTCTAATGATATCAATAGTGATATGATTTTGCTTTAATTTTTACAATATTAAAATCGGTATATTGCCTACCTTTCAGATAGTTTTAGGAGTTAAAGAAAAATAATATGAGTAACACACCACTGTGTCCTCAAAGAATTTGGCTCTTTTTCCAACACCCTGCCCTCCACTATTCACTGTGTAGAACTGATTAAAATGAAAAATGTTAAACACAGAGTACTTATTCACCACAATACTAAATAGCTAAGACTCTCGTGATAACAAAAATAGCACATGAGGTAGTAGATAAAATATTTGTTCAAGAAATGAGGAAGATAACTAAAGAGTGTTGTAGGCTGTGTAAGTACCAGGATGAATATCACCGGGGGTGGGGCCAGGAATGGCTTGTTATATCACACCAAACAAAAACACTCAAGCCACCATTATTTTTGTGTTTTCTGATCTAATTTGATTACTTCTATTTGCCTTTTTATGATTCTTAATTTGGGCCTGAAAAAAATACTACATTCATTCAACCTATTCACTTAAGATATAATGCAATTAAATTATTTTAATGTAAGAAAGAAAATTCTCATTTAAAATTATTCAAGATATAAGTTCTAAGTAAATTTTATAAGCTCTGATTTTCTTTCCTATGATGATGCATTTTTAGGTCATAATGCAAAAATGTATATGGGTGAACTGTAAGTTTAGCTGTGAACACATTACAATGCTGATCTTCTCTCGTTTTGACTGTGCTTTGTAGCAGATCCTAAAACTCACATATAGAAATAAAAGTAAAAAAGAAGCTCTGAAATCAATAACAGGGAAAATAACAATAGACCACTGTGCTGGGTTGAATAGTATCCCTCCTAAATTCCCATCTACTGGGAGCCTGTGAATGTAAACTCATTTGGAAACAAGGTCTTGTAGATATAACCAAGTTAAGATGCGGTCAAATGGGAACAGAGTAGACCCTAATCCAATGATTCTTATCCTTAAAAGAAGAGGGAAATTTAGACATAAAGAGAAAAGACAGCCATGTGAGTATGGACACAGACAACAGACTTAGGCTGCCAAAAACCAAAGATCACTCAGGATTGCCAGCAACCAACAGAAGCTAGAAAGGGCTAGGAAAGATTCTTTTCTAGAACTTTTGGAGGGAACACAGCACTACCTACACCTTAATTTTTAAGTTTCTGGCCTTTGGAATTGCGAGGGGGAAAAAAATTCCATTACTTCAATTCACCTAACTTCTCTATTTTGTTATGATAGCCCTAAGAAATCAATAACAGTATGTGCAAAGAAAACTGATTTCATTTGCATTAAAATTAACATACAATTACGTGCATACCAACATACAAAAAGTTACCAAACTGTTAAAAATGGTTACCTCTGAATGACACTTTAGATGATTTTTATCCTACTATGTGAGCTTTTCTCAAGTTTTCTAAACTTTTTTTTTCAATAAACATGTTTACTTTCATAATCAGAACAAAAGCCAACAAAGATCACTCTATCAAAAAAAAATAATAATGAAGTTAAATCAATCTGGAAGTTAAGCACAAAGGAAAAAACATGCAAAATTTTAGAAAGGGCAAAGAACAAATGACCATCAAAATAGAGGATTTTTTTATATAAGAGTACATAAATGTATGGAAATGATTTTGAAATTTCCAGTTAAAATATATAATTTTCTAGAAAAATACCATTTACCAAAACTGATTCCAGAAAAGACAGGTATAAGAAGTCCAATTACTACAGCAGAATTTGAAAAATCTAAAACTCTTCTTCATCTCCTCAACTCTTAGAGACAGGATATTGCAAATGCTGCATAAACTATTCCTAAAAACTGAAAAACAAAATATCTAATACTTTTCTTATGAAACACAATAATATGACAATGTAACCCAAAAAGAAAACTGCAACCATTCTCAGGAATACCAATATGAAACTGCTAAATAAAACATGGGGAAAAGACTTTTGCTTCTAGCCAAGATGAATTGACAGGAACTAGATTGCCTCCCTCCCCTCAATATTAAATAATTTTAAAAATGAGACAAATTATATTTACAAAAAAAAAAAAAACACCCTTATGCTGGGGGCAGTAGCTCATGCCTATAATCCTTAGCACTCTAGGATGTGGGAAGATTACCTGAGCTCACAGGTTCACGACCAGCCTGAGCAAGTCTCTAAAAATAGCCAAGCATTGTGGTAGGCACCTTGTAGTCCCCAACTACTGGGGGGTGGGGGGGAGAGGGACTAAAGCAAGAAAATTGTTTAAGCCAAATAGTTTGAGGTTGCTGTGAGGGATGATGCAACGGAACTCCACCAAAGTGACAAAGTGAGACTCTGTCTCCCCACCCCGCAAAAAAACAGCTTCAGACAGTGAATAAAAGACAGTGTAAAATAGTGATAACTTACAGGAGTGAAACAAACTAGATGAGACTTTTGATTCTCCAAAATACTGCCTAGATCACAGCCCCCCACAGATGGGGAACTCACACAAAACCTGACAGCCTTAGCAAAGAGAAGAGAAAAGTTTAGATATGAACAACACTACATCTGCCATGAATTTGTAGATCAGGTAAAAAGGTAAGCAATTCTTGAAGACCTTTGGAGAACTACAGAAAATGTCACCTTAAGATACTGACCAGTCTGTGTATGTGAGGAAACTACAGAGGATAGGACAAGAAATGCTGGAAAGAAACAAGCAGAATAATTCCTTACCAGCCAGAGGAAAACTATTTCCTAACACACAGGGCACTGAGTATGGTCATCAAAAGGATTTTGCCTTAGTAGTGAAGAAAAACTAGCCCTGGACTAAAAGCTGTTCTGTATCAACATAACAAATATTAAAAGCAAACTGAGAAGAAACCAAACTATCCCCAAGTAACCTAACTATGGCCAAGAACACAGCCCCAAAATATTTAGGGAAATGAAAATTAAGCCAGTGCTGACAACATGGAATTTACAAAGTCTTGAATTTAATTAAAACCTGACAGGAATGCAAAGAGATAGGAAAATATGACCCCTCATGAGGAGAAAGATAAGTCAGGAATAACAGAATGAGAGCTGATACACAAGACAGAACTAGTAGACAAGAGTTTACACAGGTATACACACTCCACATGTTCCAAAAGGCAGTGAAAACCACAAGCATAATGAGAGGAAAAGATAGAAAAATGATATTAAAAAAGCCAAAATCAAACTTCTAGAGATTAAAAATGCAATAAAGAAATATACTTGACAGATTAACAGCATACAAAACAGTGCACAAACTTCAGTAAACTTGAATAAGAAAAACCATCTGCAATAAAATACAGGAATAAAAGATGAAGAAATGATTACTAGTGAGCTGCGTGACACCATCAAGCTGACAAAATATTAACAAACAATGGGACCCCTAAAAAGGGATATTTAAAAAAATATTGCCCAAACTTTTGATATCTGATAAAACCTCTAAACCCAGAGAGATGTAATAAACTAATTTGAACACAAAGTAGAAAATAATATGAAACAGCAAGCCACATCACTATTAAATTGATAAACCATTGATAAAGTCTTAAAAAGAAGAAAATTAAAAATAAAAAAATCTCAAAACATTATATTTATAGGAACTAAAAGTAAAGGGACAGCTGATTTTTGCTCAGAAACAATGCAAGGTAGTAAAAAGTGGTACAACACCTTAAAGAAGAGAAAAGAAAAAAATCTAGCAACTTAGATTCCTAAACTCTTTGAAAATATCATTCAAAAATGAAAGTGATGTAAGTATTTTTTTCAGACTTGCAAAAGTTAAGGAAATTCATCAAGAGTAGGTCAGCACTAAATGAAAAGGCTAATAGCAGAAAATAATACCAGATAGAACCACTGATCTACAGAAAGTAATAAAAAGTATCAGAAATGATACTGTATGTAAATATATAAAGTCAACATAAAAGGCTTACATTTATTTGACAAATCATTTCAAAAGCTATTATTCTATTGAAAGCAAAAATTATGTGTGTCATATGGATAAACAGAAAACAGCAAAACAGAATTAATAAATCTAACACATCTACAACTATATTAATTGCAAATGGTCTAAACATACCAATAAAAACTGATGTCATATGATGTCTTAATTAAAAATTAAGATCAGAGTTTTCTGAAAGAATCCATCCACTATAAATATAAAGGCATAAGCTGGTGGGGGCTCACGCCGATGATGCCAGAACTTTAGAAGGTGAACCTAGGAGGATTACATGAGGACAGGAGTTCAATACCAGCGTGAGAAACATAGTAAGACCCTGTTCTCTACAAAATATAGAAAATTAACAGAGTGTGATAGTGTGCACCTGGATCTCCCAAGTACTCAAAAAGCTGAAGCAAGAGGATCACTTGAGCCTAAGAGTCTGAAGTTTCAGTAAGCTCAAATAACACCACTGCACTCTAACTGGGGCAAGAGAGAAAGACTCTGTCTCAACAGGTAAGTAAATAAAGGCAAAGATAGGTTAGAAGCAAAAGTATAGCAAAAGGTAAGCCATACTAACATCAATCAAAAGAAAACAACAAATATAATCAGATATGAAAGGTAGAATTTCATAATAAGAAAGGGTAAATTTATCAAGAGAAAATAACAATCCTAAATATGTTTGAGAAATGATAATTTTTTCAAGAGAAATTAAAATATATAAAATAAAAATGGATAAAATTCAAAGGAAAAACAGACAAAACCATAATTATAGTTGGGGATTTAAACACCAGTCTCTCAATAATCAGAGACACAGAGAACCTGAACAATAGTAAGGACACAGAAAACCTGAACAATACTATTAAATAACTTGATGTAATTGATATATATAGACTACTCCTTCCCCAAACAGCAAAATACACATTAATTTTTCAAGTATCATGAAACATTAAGACAAACTACACTCAGATCAAAAAAAAAAATCTTCATAAAGTTAAATATATTGAAATCTTAAACATAAGAAAATAGAAATCAATTGACAAAAAGATATCTAAATAATTTCTTAAAGGTTTAAGACTAAAAAAAATACTTCTTTTCATTAATACTAGAAGGGATAAATGTAAAATCACAAAGGATATTAGGAAAAAAATTTTTTTTCTTGAAGACAGAGTCTCACTGTGTTGCCCTCAGTAGAGTGCCGTTGCATCACAGCTCACAGCAAGCTAAAACTCTTGGGCTTAAGCGATTTTCTTGCCTCAGACTCCCAAGTAGCTGAGCCTACAGGCACCCACTACAATGCCCAGCTATGTTTTTGTTGTCATTGTTGTTTGGCAGGCCCAGTCTGGGTTCAAACGCGCCAGCTCCAGTGTATGTGGCTGGCGCCCTAGCCGCTGAGGTACAGGAGCCGAGCCTAGAAAATATTTTTAACTGAATAAAAATGAACACACACTTCAATATTTACAGAATGCTCTAAAATAATGCTTAAAGGGAAATCAACCACCTAAGATGCTTGCATTAGAAAACAAGTCTCAAATGAATAACCTCAACTTCAACCTTAAAAAACTAGACCTAAAAATGAACAAAAGAAAAGAAATGAGAGAGAGCAGAAGTCAGGGAAATAGAAAAATAAAAAGAAAAGAAAAAAGTAAAACTAAAAGCAATTGGAGATCAATAAGTTGATAAATCTGTAGTTGGGGAAGATATAAATGGCTAGTTTCTACAATGCAAGCATTTACACAACTACAAATCATACAGAAGCTAAGAAGAAAGTATTACTAACAACTTTTGTCCAATAAATTTGACAATTAAATGATTCAAATAATCTAAGTAAGTCAGATCTAGTACTAAAAAAATTGAAATTTCAGTCAAGGAAATCTTTAATTACAGAAATAATACTAATTTTATACAAATTCTTCCAGAAATTTATAGAGGAACCATTTTCAAATCCATACTAAGAGATTACCATTTCCCTCATGTCAAAACTGGACTTTAAGAAAACTATGGACCAATGTCTATAATGAATATACATTTTAAAATTCTCTGCAAAATTTTTGCAAATTACATTTAAAATGTATGAAATGATAATACATCATGGCCAAATGTGATATGGGATTTATATCAGTCAAGCAGAGTTGGCTTAACATTCAAAAATCTATCAATGTACTTCACCATATTAACAGAGTAAAAAAGAAAAAATGGAAGTTATTACCTCAATAAATGCAGAAAAAGCATATGACAAAAGTAAACTTTCATTCATGATTAAAAACCTTAGAAAATGAAAATAGAAGCACACTTCCTCAGTCACACATACCCCACAATTAACATTCATATGAAAAGTTGGAAGACCAATACTTTCCACCTGAGATCAGGAAGAATGCTAGGATGCCTGTTGCTACACTTCTTTCCCACACTAAGCTGGTTGTCTCAGCTGGACCAATAAGATAAGAAAAAGAATCCAATGGCCTAGAGAACAAAAGGATGAAGTATAGACAATCCTTGATTATAAACATCTGACTTGCACACAATTCCACTTACGAATGAAGCGTATTATATTAAGTCTCCCATGTACAAACACCCAACTGATGTACAATTTTCATTTATGAATGAACAGAGGCTGTTACAGGTAATAGGTAAATATACCTGTTCCAACTTACATACAGATTCAACTTAGGAACAAACCTACAGAACCTATCTCGTTCAAAACTGGGGGACTATCTATAAAATTATCTTTATTCACAGAGAACATGATTACCAATACAGAAATTATAGAAAATCTACAAAAAACTACTAGACATAATAAGTTTATCAAGGTAGCAGGGTACAATGTTAACATATATATATATATATATATGAAAATCAAATTTTAAAAACCACTTATAATAACTGGCCAATATGCATTGATTTAAAGCACATCAAAAGTACTTTTTAAAAGTCAATTTATAAGCACATAACGATTTTGGTTAAAAATTGAAACAACAAACCAGAATATTTAAGTACCTTTTGAGAATGCTAGAGAACCAATTCATTTTTTGAATACTATAAAAATTTTCTTTCAGAGGAACCGCAACTTAAAAAAAAAATGCCATAGAATTAAAATATCATCATTTTGCAATCCTTAACAAAATAACAGATCCAAGCCAGAGGTCAGCAAACTACAGCCAACTGACCAAATCTGGGCCATGCTCTGTTTGTTTATGACCAGGGAGCTAAGAATGGTTTTGAATTGGTAAAGGGAACTGAAAGGAAAATTATATGACAGACATTTATGTGACCAGCAAAGCCTAAAATGCTTATTGTATGGCCCAGTACAGAATAGGTTTCTCTGCTTCTGATCTAGCCAATGGTCTAGACTTTTTTTTAACCATTAAGTGAAAGGGTTGATAAAACTTTATAAAAGCTAGGTCAAATAAACAACACAAATTAACAAAACACATATAGACATGAACCTCCTGTTATGATGTAATATGCATAAAGCATTCTGGTCAAAATTCTGAATTCTAATCAAAAATCTAGATCTAATTTCTATTTTACAGCAAAAACTGGGGATAAAGAAACCAATTAAATAACATTGTGAGAATGCTATCAACAAAATCCAGAATGCAAAAAACAGGGTAAGTAAAATAAGTCACAGAAAAGGAAAAAAGTAGAGACAATTAAAAATAAAACAACAGATAAAAAGATACTTAACAATGTGAGTAAAGGGTTAACATTGATCTAGGCTGATGCAGACTTTCTTGGGAATGACCTCAATGTCCCTCTTCTGACATTTGTTTCCATGGAAACAACAGTTAAGATAAATGTAGAATGTTATGTCTGCTTCATCTGCTCCAAGGAACCATCCCTGGACTGAGGAAGCTGTACAAGCTATGCAGGCCCCGGGTATACTTAGCTAGAACAGTATAAAAAATTAGTGAAAAATTGAGGCTGGGTCTTCACCATGTCATGGTGGCATCCACACACGTTGGCTCTTTTTTCCTGACAATTGAAATACTTAATTCAGGTGAGGGACTAAAAAGAGCTATATATTAAGGTAATTGCTAGGTTTTTTGATGACATAAAGATGCCATATCTGCCGCGTCTCCTACTCGAGTCTTTATATCAATCTAAATAAAAGTACTATTAGATCAAAACCGTTTGAGTCATATGAGTGTGATAGCTAACCTGCACATAAAACCAGAGATAGACGGGAGGTGGAGGAGGGAGGCTGCAGACATATCAATCAAAGTGTTGCATGGATATTGTTTGGGTCCTGATTTAAAACAACTAACTGAAAAAACTTGGGTGGTGGGGGAGGAGGATGGTAAGAAGAAAAGGGAGAAAGAGAATGAACCGGAAGAAAAGGGAGAAGGGGAATGACCAAGAGCACCAACCAAAAGTCTGAAGACTGGGTATTTGCTGATATTAAAGAAATCTAATTAATTTTATTTTAGGCATGACAATAGTGTTGGTTATTTTATCTTCCAGAGGGAAAGAGAGACAAAGAATAAACAAGTTTTCTTTAGTGATGTATAACCTATATATTTACCAATTAAATGATACAATGTCTGGAATTTGCCCAGAATGGTTGTACTATGGCAGGAGAAGTGGCAGAGGAGGTAGAAGACAAGAAATTATACTGAATGCCCATGAGTTGATCGTGGTTACAGCCTGGTAAGTATGTCAGAGTTCACTCTACTACCTTTTCTATGTTTGCTGTTTTTCATAGTTAAAAAAAATAAATGATTGGGTGGTGCCTGTGGCTTAAAGGAGTAGGGCCCCGGCCTCATATGCTGGGGGTGGTGGGTTCAAACCCAGCCCTGGCCAAAAACTGCAAAAATAAATAAAAAAATAAATAAATGATTAAAAAATGTGGACAAGCAGAAGGTAGAAAAATGGGACACAAAATGAAAGATGACTATCAGTCTATAGGCCCATCCATCTAAAAGTGTAGATGCGATTCAGTATATCCTTAGAAACGTCTGCACCTAAACCAACTGCCTGCTTCTTGTTCCATTTTATATCTATTAAAATTATTTCCTATTGTAAAATATAGTGATGAATACTAAATATAGACTATATTTATAATGAATACTTCTGAATAATTTACATTCATAAGAACTCAAAAGTATCTTTCTTCCAAGAGTCATATCCCTTGAAAGAGACAAAAATCAACCAAGAATACAACAAAAAGGATGAGTTAAACCAGTTTCTGATTTTCTGTCGCTTAATATACTCTTCAAGAACTAGACCAGCAGTTCTCAACCTCTGGGTCATGACCCACAGGAACTGTATTACAGGGTCGTGCACCAGGAGGGGTGAGAACCTCTCAACTAGAGGTACACATCTGTGTCTCCTTTCTTCCTGTGTGTTCTTCAGTTGTTAGCCTTCTAATCTGCTGATTTTATTCCATTCAAACGAACCAATATTTACTGAGTATTCACGAGAATGATGCTGCACTCTGAGGAGAACAAATAAGAACAGAAAAAAACGGAGAAAAGTAAGCTGTCTCCTCAGAGGCCAGGAAAAAAAAGGCTTCATCCTCACCAACTCCAGATCCAAAAACCATCCCTGATCTACTAAAATATAAATGGCTAACAAAAAGAAATAACCTATTTGACATGTCACATATCTGAATTTGGTTTTAGAAAAAGTCACCAAAAAAGTAAAAAATCACTTTTTATATAAGTGATATAAAGCAAAACAAAATTCCTCAGCATGTTATTTTAAACTTAAAAAGTATGGCCACTGGATGCTGACTAATAACTTGAAATACACACTGCACTAAGGAAGGAATGGCCTGTGAGTGATGGCTGAGGCTGGGAGCTCCAGATGAACATTCTTAATTAGGAAATACTGACCTTGGATGTCTGTTATAGTAAGTTGTTTTGGAAAGAGTCCTCAGGCAAAAAGATCACAGATTTTGTTATGCTTTCCACTGTAAACAAGATTTTGCTTCCCCTCTGATAAAAACACTGTGGTTTCTGTAAGCAATATTAGTGGAGCCAAAATTTGTATGCTCTGCCTTCTAAAAAGGTAGTATCTATCTTTGATACTACCTCAAGTATTATACCTGAGAATTAAAATTATATGTAATAAAAAAGAATTGTCATGAAACATCCCCCTCAGTACAAAAAAAAAATCAAAGGATAGTAGTTACTTAGGGAGGAGAGCCTATTTTAGCAGCTCAGTGAAAAATTAGCCATGTTTTAAAATAGAAAATATAATAAAAGATTTATTTTCCAAAGGAATATCAAATAAAAACCTGATCCATGATTTTTTACCATCTTACATTAATAACAACCCATCCTGCCCCAATTTCTCTCCTGAATCCAGACCCAATTTTTCAACTGACTGCTGAAAATCACCCATAGGCACTTCAAACACTGGTCCAAAGTCCAACTAACTCACCTTTTTCCCACCAAACCTCCTACATGCCCTAAACTCTCTGTCTGCAAGAATAGTACTATGATGTTCTAGCCAGAAAACATCTCAGGCACCACCATCTCCCTATTTCTATCACACACCACCACCACATTCAATCAACTAACAAAGGGATGGCAAATAATTTCTATAAAGAACCAGATAGTTCTGATGTACTCCATACTAACATGAAATCAATATATAAACAATTACATGTTCCTAAGAACAATTAAACACTATTATAGTCCCGTTTGGGGATAGAGGGAAGGAGGGAGGGCAGGAGACAAGATCTCCCCTAATGTGCACGTTGTGGACGTGTATAACACGTCCCCTGGGTGAGGCGCGCTTCTACAAATGGAACTTTACCCTGGAAGTAAGAACAATGTAACCTAAATATTGTACCCTCATGTTAATTTGAATAAAGTTTAAAAAAAAAGAAACAGATAATAAATATTTTTCCAGGCCATACTTTTTAAGAGAAAAGCA
>CAUYON010173449.1:0-11137 GCA_963573935.1 Arctocebus calabarensis | reverse complement strand
TGCTTGTGGCTCAACGGGCTAAGACGCCAGCCACGTACACCTGAGCTGTGAGTTCGAATCCAGCCCGGGCCCGCCAAACAACAATGACGGCTGCAACCAAAAAAATGGTTGGGCATTGTGGCAGGCGCCTGTAGTCCCAGCTACTAGGGAGGTAGAGGCAGGAGACTCACTTGAGCCCAGGAATTGGAGGTTGCTGTGAGCTGTGATGCCATGGCACTCTACCCAGGGTGACAGCTTGAGGCTCTGTCTCAAAAAAAAAAAAAAAAAAAAAGACTCTATTGTTCCTTTTGTTAGGCCAGATAGTCTTCTATATCCTGTTACAGCTGGGACACTGAGTGTGATTGATGTATAGGTAGGGTAACTCCTCCTCTCCAGGTCGTAAGCAATCACTTGGGACAAAATTAAGGTGGATGGAACAAAGACGGTAGCCTGGGAGCTCAGCCCTTGTCCTCCTTCCCCAAGAGAGCTGTGTCTAACTAACTACCTAACAGAAGCAGGCCCTCAAGTAATGGATGTGAGAATTAGTAGATAAGGAGTTTTAAAGAGCTGTTATAAATTATGTTCAGGAATTTTTTTTTTTTTTTGAGGCAGAGTCTCAAGCTGTCACCCTGGGTAGAGTGCTGTGGCATCATAGCTCACAGCAACCTCCAACTCTTTTGGGCTCAAGTGATCCTCTTGCCTCTTTTTTTTTTTTTTTGTACTTTTAGTAGAGACAGGGTCTCGATTTTGCTGAGGTTGGTTTTGAACTTGTGATCTCAAGAAATCCACCTAACTCAGCCTTCCAGACTGCTAGGATTATGGGTGTGTGCCACCACACCTGGCTATGTTCAGGAATTTAAAAGAAAAAAAAAGTATGTATATATATATAATGAGTGAACAAATGTAGGAGTTTTAGCAGAAAAATGGAAACTACAAAAATAATTCAGGGAGCAGTGGCTCACACCTATAATCCAGCATATTGGGAGGCTGAGGCTGGAGGATCACTTGAGGCCAGGAGTTTGAGACAAGACTGGGCAACATAGCAAGACTCCATCTCTAAATTAAAAACTTAGCCAGGAATAATGGTGCAAGCGTGCAGCTAAGGAGGCTTGGGAGGCTAAGGCTGGAGGATCCCTTGAGCCCAAGAGTTCAAGGTTACATGAGCACTTCAACCTGGACAACAGAGCAAGCCATTAGTCTCTAAAAAAATTGTTTTAAAGTGCTACAAGAAAACAAACAAAAATCCCAGTCAGTCCAGAATTCTATATCCAGGAAAAATATTTTTCAAAAACATTTTTAAAAAAATAAGGGAATGTAGTTTCAAAGTGAAAGCTGATAGAATTCATTGCCAAAAGATATGCATACAAAAAATGATAAAAGAAGGGTGGTGTCTGTGGCTCAGTGAGTAGGGCGCCGGCCCCATATACTAAAGATGGCGGGTTCAAACCCAGCCTTGGTTGAACTGCAAAACAGAAAAATAGCTGGGCGTTGTGGCGGGTGCCTGTAATCCCAGCTACTCAGGAGGCTGAGGCAAGAGAATCACCTAAGCCCAAGAGTTGGAGATTGCTGTGAGCTGTGATGCCACAGCACTCTAATGAGGGCAATAAAGTGAGACTCTATCTCTACAAAAAAAAAAAAAAAGATAAAAGAAGTTCTTCGAGCTGAATAGAAAGGATGCCAGATGAAAACTGTGACCCAAGGAAGAGGTAAGAATACCAGAAAGTAAATATATGGGTAAATATAAAAGACTGTGCTTTTTTTCTCTTAATTATTTTGAATATTACTGTTAAAAATAATAACATCTTATTGTTGAGCCTATAGCCTATATACTCAGTGAAATATATGACAATAATAGCACAAAGGATGAGGGAGCAGGGAATAATCCCATTGTAAATTCTTGTATTTTATGTCAAGTAGGACAATATTAAACAAGCAGACTTGATATATTCAGGAAGCAAATTATAATTTCTAGAGCTTGTTTTGAAGAATCTCAAAAACATTAAGCTAAGCGAAAGATACCAGACATAAAATACTATTCACCACATGATTCGATTTATGTGAAAAAATGTTAAAACATGAACCCATAGTGGCAAAAGCAGATTTGTGGGAGCCTAAGGCCAGGGATCGGGACAGGGTGGTGTCGATAGCAAAGGGGTGTGAAGAAATTATGTAAGGAGATGAGCAACTCTATATCAGGATTGTGGTGGAGGTTACACGTCGGGATGCCGCTATCAAAATTCATCAAACTGTCTGCCTAAAATGAGCGAATTCTATTGTACATAAAGAACACCTCAATAAAGCTAAAAAGTTTCAAAAATATAAAATGTGTATAAAAAATGCAAAGAACCTAGACTATCCAAATGATTTTGAAAAAGAAAAACAAAGTTGGAGAACTCAGACTGTATTATCTCTGCATTTTGGAAATTGCAGTCCTTCCTGGAGTGAGCAAACGGGGGTGGGGGTGGAGCCCCACCCAGATCAGGAGGATGGGGCTTTCCTCTCAGCTCCACCTTGGCCAGCCAGCCTCATGTGTCCAGCAACGGCTCCCCATTTCACTCTAAGTCACACCAAAGCCCTTAAGATCACCTAGAAGGCTGTGCTCTGCCCACCCACATTCTCCCAGCTTCCTCCCCTGTGCTCTCTCCCTCATCACTCTCCCCCAGCCACACCGGCTGCCTTGCTGTTCCTCAAACTCACCGGATACATACGCTAAGGCCTTTGCTCATGCTGTTCCCTCTGCCTGGAGTGCTGTTCCCCCAGATATCCCTGAGTTACTCCTCCCTTCTTTTAAGTCTTGCACAAATCTCACTTTCTCAACTCACCGTCTCAAAGGCCTATGCTGAGCCCTTTATTTAATCTTGCAAATTGCCTTCTCCCCCTTTACTGGGCTATTTGTCTCTGTTTTTGTTACCGCACTACAACCTTCTAATATACTTTCTAATTTGCTTATTCCCATGTCAATTGTGTTTTGTCTGTGTTCCCTTGCTAGAATGCAAGCTCACTGAGGGCGGAGATGGTCATCAAACTTATGTATCAGTATACCCTAGGATGCAAAACACTGCTCAGTACATAGTAGGCTTCTATAGACATATACTGAACAATGAGTAACATCTCTTTCATGTCTTTTGCCCATTGTTCATTTCTTATTATGGATTTGTAAACTATTTTAAATTGCACATGAACTTTAGGGCCACCCTGTATTACCTGCACTTGGCCTTTGCTGGCTTAAGGTGTTACTGATATTTTCTTCCCATTTGTGACTTTCCCTTTTTATTCTTTTATTTATTTATTTATTTATTCATTTATTTTTGTAGAGACAGAGTCTCACTGTATTGCCCTCGGTAGAGTGCCGTGGCATCACATAGCTCACAGCAACCTCCAACTCCTGGGCCTAGGCGATTCCCCTGCCTCAGCCTCCCAAGTGGCCAGGACTATAGGCGCCCGCCACTATGCCCGGCTATTTTTTTGTTGCAGTTTGGCCAGGGCCAGGTTCAAACCTGTCACTCTTGGTATATGAGGCCGGCAACCCGCCCACTGAGCCACAGGTGTCACCCCATTTTTTACTCTTTTTATGATTCACTGGATGAAAGAGGTCCTTAATTTTAATGTAGTTTGATTTACCTATTTTCTTCTTTATTGTTTGTACTTTTTTTATTTGTTTAGAAAATTCTTCCCTGCCCAAGATCATAAAGGCAATCTCTGTTTATCTTCCAAAAGTGCATGATTTTGCCTTTTAAATTACAGTATTGAATATACATGGAATTGAGTTTTGTGAAGGGTGTGATGTATAGGAATAGTTTCATTTTCTTTTCTATATAGATAATCAATTGTCCTCACTCCATTTGTCCCCAGTCCAACAAATTGCAATGTATCTGCAGTGTCCATCTGTCATAAATCAAGCTTCCATTGTATGCACCCCCTTTATCCATTTATCTGTTCCTATACCATGACACACTATCTTAATTATTGTAGCATTAAAACAGTTTTTGATTTCTGGTAGGTCAAATCTTCCAAGTTCCTTTTCTCCCTGTGACATGTTTTGAAGTTTTATACAATGTATAAATTGCTTTTTTTTTTTTTTGAGACAGAGCCTGGGTAGAGTACCATGGCATCACAGCTCATAGCAACCTCCAATTCCTGGGCTCAAGCGAGTCTCTTGCCTCCGCCTCCCAAGTAGCTGAGACTACAGGCGCCCGCCACAACGCCCGGCCATTTTTTGGTTGCAGCCATCATTGTTGTTTGGCCTGCCCGGGCTGGATTCGAACCCGCCAGCTCAGGTGTACGTGGCTGGCGCCTTAGCCCATTGAGCCACATTTTTTTTAATAAAAAATATAGATGCAGTAAAATAGCTAACTAGATGGAAATGTTCCTTTCCTAGATTTAAAAATCAGGTCACAAAAAGATTTGAATAGTTTTAAGTTGAAAGAATTAAAAGATTTATTTATACTCAATGTGTGTGTGTATATATATATATATAATCCATGTATGTATAAAAACACACATATACTTTTTAAAAGATAGAAAGGCTATCTTCCTAAATTTAGCAGATTATCTCTGCTTGGTGAAATTGTGGGTGCTTTCTATTTTTTTCTTTGTCTGTATCTCGATTTTCCAAATTTTTTTTACCATGAGCTTGTACTATTCATTATGAGAAAAAAAAAATAACCGGGTTATTTTTAGGTAACGCTGTGTAACAGTCAGGAAGCACAGAAACAAATGGGGCGGGAGGGAGTGGGGCATGTCTGGGCCAGGGGCGTGTGGGCAGGAAGGCGTCCCAGCAAGCCCAGGAGGACAGAGCCATTCTCACAAAAAGAAACCAGAGGAGGAGCTAATTTAGGGACAAGGAGGAAAAGTTAACTTGGCATTTAAAGAAGTCAAAATAGAAAGAAAGTCCAGTATGGGAGCAGGGGGGAGAGTCCAGCCCAGAGGCAGACCCCAGACTGGAGAGGGCAGAGCCTCTGAGTTGGATTATTGGATCTGAGGAGCTGAGAGCAAGGGGCTGGGAGAGCCCACTGCGCCCTGGGACAGGGGCATTGAGGGGCCAGAGACTAGGGGTGGGCTGGTAACCCAAGGGTCACTTTAGGAGTGTGAAGGATGCCAGATGGTAGAGGTGGAGGTGGGCAGAGAGCCAAGCTGAGTGGACTCCAAGGAGGGACACGAGCTGCCCACGCCACCTCAAGAGAGCAGCTTGAGGGAGATGAAGCCCACAGTCAGGGCTGGAGGAAGGGGAAACACTGAATCCATCTTCAACACGAAGCTCTCACATCGTATAAGCATTCCCATTTCACAGGTGAGGAGACTGAGGCTCACAGGGCAGAGTGTAGATCCTCATGCCAATGCCAAACCTTTTAGGTTAGGACCGGTGTGATGGTTAAAGAATTGGAGGAGGCGGCAGAGGGGGAAGGGATTCTAGAGGATTCTAGAGATCTAGAGAGGGCTTCCGTGACGTGACCTGTTGGAGAAGGAGGAAGTTAATCCCTCCCAACCCAGTTAATCCATGTAGGGGCTGACCCCAGGCCTGGCTCTGAAGGCCGAGTGTTGGCAGTGTTGAAGCTGCTTTGACAACAGTGTCATCTGACAAATGCCTGAGGCCCCGCTGTGACGCACAGACTGGATCCCCCTTTACAATGGCCTGACCCGAGGGCTTGTTCCCCAGCTGCTGGGTGTGCCACAGTCTTCCATCTCTGTCCCTCTTCAGGAAATGTCCTTAACTACAAAGAGTCACCTCACCCAGAGGGAGGTGTCCTTCCCAGGGCAAACCATTTCTGTGACTGACTCTGGAGAGCCTGCAAGGGCTGCCTGGGTGTCAACTCTCCCTGGGGGTTGGGGAAGTCTTCAGTGGGCCTGCACAGGCAACCCAGTACCTTCTCCTGCCCAATCCTGCCCCCTAGGTCCCCTTTGTGGGTGTCAGTCCTGAGAGCTGTCCCAAGTAAGCCCCCACATGCCACACCCACCCTCAGGGAACCCGAGCAGTGACACACAGACTCTGCTTTCATCAGGAAGGCAACTAGCGGGGGAAATATAATCTAAATATTGTCACCCCCTTTTTTCAGAGAGAAAATTGAAACTCAGAGATGGCCATTTGCCCAAGGTCACACAGCTGGCAATGGTACAATCATGGTTTGAACCCAGCCTTCAGGAAACCAAATCTAATACCCACTGCACCCTCCTAGCATCTGTGAGGGGCAGTCAGGAAGCAGAGGCAGGTCCTCTTGGGCCTGGAAGGGTGAGCTGTCCTGGTGCTCCCCAGCAGCCTGGGCACATTCAGGGTTGGACCCTTCCAAGCTAGCCCAGTCCTAGCCAGGGAAGGAGGATGGAAGTGTCTGGGCTGCACTGCTGGCCACCAGAGCCAGTCTCCCATCAATGCCCTAAGTGCCCAAAGTGAAGGCAGGGGCTCAGGGCCTCCCATCACAATGCACCCCCACATTAGAACACTCATCCTGTTGTCCCAACATGATGTCCCAATGGTGCAGACTTTTTGTAACTGTCAGGAATGTGGCGGAGCATGAAATCCGTTACATAAGTGATCTAGCTTATGCCATGGTGCATCCTGTTTGTTTTATGACAGGAAGAAATGGAAAATTTTGCCACAAGGTAGAAATATAAAACAAAGACAGGCTATGATAGCCTCTCACAGGAGGCCTGTGTGGCTGTCCCGCATGCTCCCTGCCATCCCCCTTGCCAAGATTAGACCCGTGCCTCACTCTGTGCTTTCCACACTCAGCCATCAAAACCCCAGCCCAGGTCAGCCCCACTCCCACTGCAGCACTAGAATGAATAATGACAAAAAAATCATGGTCTTTAACTTCAGTGGGGCCTCTGCACCCCATGACGATCCTTTGAGTCATTCTCATTTCTCTGTTTTCGACTATATTCTTTTCTTTCTTTCTTTTTTTTTTTTTTGAGACAGAATATCAGTCTGTTGCCCTCAATAGAGTGCTGTGGCGTCACAGCTCACAGCAACCTCCAACTCCTGAGCTTAAGCGATTCTCTTGCTTCAGCCTCCCAAGTAGCTGGGACTACAGGAGCCCGCCACAATGCCTGTTATTTTGTTGTTGTTGTTGCAGTTGTCATTGTTGTTTTAGCTGGCCCAGGCTGGGCTTGAACCCACCAGTCTTGGTGTAGGTAGCCGGCGCCCTACTCACTGAGCTACAGGCGCCAAGCCATGGTTTCAACTATTTTCAACTTTCATGACTGGCGTCTGGTCCTCACGCCCTAACCCCGCTGACAATCTTGCCTTCACGGCCTGATACCCACCAAGGCCCCTAACTCTTCCTTGCCCATGTCTTCCTGTGCACAGCTGATTTGGCCAGCCTTGCCCACCCCGCATCGTCCTTCCTTTTGGGAGTGGTCTGTTCTGCTCTCATGCCACCTGGCCACTTGTGTGCCAGCCCCACTGCCTCCTCTTTCCCCTGGCACCTTGTTGCCCTCCTACTCTCGTTTTCTCCAAGCTCTTCCTCCCCGCAGCCTAGGAATATGCCCCCAGTGAACGCTTCCTCCACTGGGAGTCTCTCTGGACAGCTTCAGCTCTCTCTCTCCTCCCTTCTCAGCTCAGCTTTTCAAAAAGCTTTCGGGAGTAATCCGTACTCTCATATACCACTGATAATGGGAACAAAACCAAAATATTACGCATAGACTCCAGCAGAAGAGTCATAAAAATAATAGCATAAATGACAAAGTGAAGTTTATTCCAGGAATTTGAAGACTGTCAGCATCAGAATACCAATTAATGCAATTTATCTCATGAATAGATTAAAGAAGAAAAATCATATGATCATTAGATAGATACCCAAAAGACATTTGATAAAATCCAATATACATTTTTTGTTAAAGTCCTCTTAGTAAACTAGGAGTAAAAGGATAATTCCAAAGCAGGATAAAGAACAAATCTAAACCAGGATGTCATTCTGAAAGATAAAACACTACCTTATGGAGACACAAGGATGTCCTTGCTCAGAGCTATCATGAAATATTGTTTGGAAGTAAGTTCTAATCAATATAATCACAAAAGAAAAATAAAACGTGATCTAATTATTGGAAGAGAGAGTCGAAAACCTGACTGATGCCAAAGAATATTCAAAGGTCAAGTGATAATTATTATAATTAATAAGAGTTTAATAAGGCAGGTAGTTACCAAGGAAATATAGATAATTTTATTAACTTTTCTATAGAGTGGAAACCAGAAAATATAAGCAGAAAAAGGATTTCATTCACTGTAGGAACCAAAATATAAAATTCTAACGGTGATCCCTAACAAGAAGAGGACAGAACTACCTAAAGAAAAGCCCTCATACTTTACTGAATGATTTGAATTAATGGGAGGCCATACTTTGCTTCAAAGATAAGACTCAATATTGTAAATATGTCAATCTTCCTCCAATTCATCTATACGTTTCTCATAATGCCAATCAAAATCGCAAGTGAGTTTTGAGTAGAATTTGATGAAATGAGTCTCACATTATTCTGGATGAGTAAGTGTGAGGAAATTCATAAGAAAATTTGTTTTAAAAGACAGAGCAGGGCACACTTGTCATTAGCAAATATGAAAAAATGCATTTTGAACCTGTAGTAATTGCAGCAGTAAAATCCTGGTGGCAGAGTAAACAGACAGATCAAAGGAGCAGAACAGAAGAAAATCCAGCTGGTATTTGCAGTCAGGGGGGAAAGAATGAGCTATTCAAGAAATGGTGCTGGGATAACACAAAGGCTGTTTTCTCCTGATGATTTGATTTACTGAAACATTTAAAAGTTCCATATTTCAAAGACACAGTATAACTGAAATCTTTACAGAAAACATGATGTGATGTCTGGGATTTGCTTCAAAATAATTGGGGAGATTTTTGGCAGTCTGTCAAGGAAACAGAATTGACTGTGTTAATAATGGTTGAGGCGAGGCACTGGCTATGTGGGGGTTCATTTTACTACTCTGCCTTCTTTCACATGTGTTTGACATTCTCCATAATAAAAAGTTTTAAATATAGCGTGGCACCTGTGGCTAAGTGGCTGGGGCACTGACCACATACACCAAGGATAGTGGGTTAGAACCCGGCCCTGGCCAAACTGCAACAAAAAATAGCTGGGCATTGTGGCGGGCGCCCAGCTACTCGGGAGGCTGAGGCAAGAGAATCGCCTAAGTCCAGGAGTTGGAGGTTGCTGTGAGCTGTGATGCCATGGTACTCTACCGAGGGTGATAAAGTGAGACTCTGTCTCTACCAAAAAAAAAAAAAAAAGCCCAGCTAGGAAAATATTTGCACACAGAGATAAATGTCCTCGAGATATAAATTGCTCTTACAAAGCGACACAAATGTTCAGTCCCAATAGTAATCAAAGATATAGAATTCTTTTTAGTTTTCAGTCTTTAATAGCAGCAAAGACCCAAATGGATGATAATGCTCAGAACAGGTGATGGTGTGAAGAAGTGGGCACTCTCATACATAGGGGTGGAGGAGTAAACTGGTCCAACTATATCCAGGGGCAAATTGTCAGTCTGTGCTGGAGCCTTTAAAATATGCTTACACTTTAACTCAGCAATTCAATTTTTTTTTTTTTTTTTTGAGACAGAGCCTCAAGCTGTCACCCTGGATAGAGTGCTGTGGCATCAAAGCTCACAGCAACCTCCAATTCCTGGGCTCAAGCGAGTCTCCTGCCTCTACCTCCCAAGTAGCTGGGACTACAGGCACCCGCCACAACGCCCGGCCATTTTTTGGTTGCAGGCATCATTGTTGTTTAGAGGGCCTGGGCTGGATTCAAACCTACCAGCTCAGGTGTACGTGGCTGGTGCCTTAGCCCATTGAACTACAGGCGCCAAGCCAGCAATTCAATTTTTAAGAATTTTTCTAACAGATACAAATACTTGAGTATGTTCACAGAGATATTTATCATCTGTGTTTATCACAATATTGTTTATGACAGTGAAACATTGGGGAAACACCCCAAATATTATTAGTCAATAGGTATAATAAATGAATTATGGTGCCTCCACACATTAAAAATGATAGTGTAGCAGGGCACCGTGGCTCATGCCTCCCAGCATTTTGGGAGGCCTAGGTGGGAGGATCAGGAGTTCAAGACCAGCCTGAGCAACATAGCAAGACCCCATCTCTACAAAAAAAAATTACAAATCTGCCAAGCACAGCATATACCTGTACTCTCAGCTACTTAGAGACTAAAGCAGGAGAATTGCTTGAGCCCAAGAGTTCAAGGCTTTAGTGAGCCATGATTGAGCCACTGTACTCCAGCTTGGGTAACAGAACGAGATCTTGTATCTCAAAACAATGTTTTCAATTAAAAAACATTTTTTTGAAAGAATAATCATGAGTGTAGATTTAAATTTAATGACAAAAAAAGAGATGCTGTTGTGTGAGAAAAATCAGAATAAAAGTAGTGTGCAAGGTAGGATGCCATTTCAAAAATATCAGGAAAGGCTCAGTGCCTGTGGCTCAATGGGCTAAGGCACCAGCCACGTACACCTGAGCTGTCGGGTTCGAATCCAGCCGGGGCCCGCCAAACAACAATGATGGCTGCAACCAAAAAAATAATGGCCAGGCATTGTGGCGGGCACCTGTAGTCCCAGCTACTTGGGAGGCGGAGGCAGGAGACTTGTTTGAGCCCAGGAGTTGGAGGTTGCTGTGAGCTGTGATGCCACGGTACTCTACCCAGGGTGACAGCTTGAGCTCTGTCTCAAAAAAAAAAAAAAAAAAAAAAGTCAGGAAAAATATTAGAAAGAATGCACATCAAAATGTTAATAATGATTTTTCTTTAGTTAGTTAGACTGGGAGTGGTTTTGCTTTCTTTTTAATCTCTTTCTTTTAATTTTTTTTATAGGAAGAAAATATTTATAACTTGAAAAATAAAATTATTTCTACCTTTTTAAAAGAAGAAAGGAGGGAAGGGAGGGGGAAGGGAAGGACATGGAAGAGAAAGGGAAAGTAAAAGAAAGGAAGGGAAGGGAAGGGAAGGGAAGGGAAGGAAAGGAAAGGAAAGGGAAAGTAAAGGAAGGGAAGGGGAAGGAAGAGAAGGGAAGGGAAGTGAAGGGAAGGGAAGGGAAGGGAAGGGAATGTAAAGGAAGGGAAGGGGAAAGAAGGGGAAGGAAGAGGGAGGAAGGAAAGGGACGGGAAGAGAAGGGAAGGGGAAGGAAAGGAAGGGGAAGGGAAGGGAA
>CAUYON010173442.1:0-14973 GCA_963573935.1 Arctocebus calabarensis | reverse complement strand
GTTAAACTGGCTTTTGCCTTCACAGAAAAAGCAATAGATTTGGGCAACCCCTGAAGCAAACACAAAGACTGTTTTCTGGTTATCCGGGAACAGATACCTAGAAGTTTTTGCAGCCATTGTCTCCTAGGTTCTTGCCTGGAGGCTTGGTCCAGAGGTTGACAAAATGTCTTTACATTTTGTCAAATGCCTAAAGATCTTAGCACTGTGAAGAAACAAAGTCTAAGACCCATTTAAGGTTAACTTGTTAAGTACGTGAGTACAGCTCTGTCTCTCTCTGATTTTATGTAGATTTTTTAAGACCTAAAAGTAGAAGAGTATTGTGCTGTTTTCAGGGACAGGATATCTGCCACTTAAGTTTAAAGTCAAATAATGAATATTGTAAATCACAGATTAAGTGTGCACATGACTACAAAAGTATATAAGGTAGTCAGAAATAAAGTTAATTTGCTACATGCCACAACAGAGTGTGTAGCCTGCTTCTTGTGCCCTTAACATTGCATTGCGAATCTACACCTGAGGTAAAGCTATAGCCCCTCGCGTCTCCAGTCACGCAACACATGCTCATTAAAAACCTCCTGAATGTGGCCACTCTCCTAAAGGAAATGGCCATTATCCACCATAAAGACCACCAGAATAAAACAGATGCAATTTCCAAAGGCAACCAAAAAGCTGATATAGAAGCCAAATGAGCAGCTCAAAGCCTTTACACCTCCCACCTCCACCCCAAAAGGCCAGTACTTGTCCTGTGATAAATTCTCTCTGGTATATACATGCAAAGACTAGGATAATTACTGGCTGGCAACTTCCCATACAGTGAGGATGGTTCCTTCAACTGGGAAAATCTATTCTTCTGTCCTCCCAAGCACAAAATATCCTCTCTTCCCTCCACAATGGCCTTCACATTGGTTTCAGGCCTCTTTACATCCTTCTTTCTCTGCTTTCTCACCCATGTCTGTCTTGCACAATGTGCACCTGGGTCTTATCCCAGGGGGTCATAAACCCCTGACTTTTCCCATACTTCAGGCCTGGGGCCACATTCCCAGATAAGATTAGCAGATTGACTTCACCCACATGCCTCCTGTACGAAAATATACACTTCTAGTTTGGGTTGATACCTTCTCAGGGTGGATCAAAGCTTTCTTCATGACAGGTGAGAAAATCCATGAGGTTGTCTCCACCCCCTTTCACCATGTTATTCTTAGATTCAGTCTCCCTAACACCAATCAGAATGACAGTAGCCCAGCTTTTATCAGTCAGATCACCACCCAAACCTCACAGGACTCCAGTGGCCCTTATGTGTGCCTTATAGGCTGAAATCATCAGGAAAAGTAGAACAAATGAATAATATCCTCAAACAACATCTCACCAAATTAGTACTCCAACACAAATAAGATTGGCTTAAACTCCTCCCATCTCTTTACTCCACATTTGCTCTACCCCTTGAAAATCCCTCTTTTATAGACCTTTTGAAATAAAGTATGGCAGAACTATTATTCTGGGCCCCTGCAGACTCCACTGTAGGAAACTATTTTCCCATCCTCCAGGAAACCAGGGACAAATTTAGAAAAACAACAAACCAGCTCTTATCCCAACCCTTAGCAGAGAAAGTCAGGGACCAATTGGCAGGACACCAAGTTTTCCTCAAATCTCCCTTGCCCTGAAGGCTGCTATCCCCTCACTGGACAGGCCCTCATACTATTCTCTACAGCACCCCCACAGCCATTTGCCTCTTGGACCTCCCCCCAGTCTGGATCCACTAATGCCAAATAAAGCTGTGTCCTACAGAAAAATTTCCAACACTGGAAGACCCCCCATTGGAAATTACAAGTACTATCCCTCATCACCTTAAAACTCACCAGGATCCCTGACGAGTCCACTTCTCCATAAATGTGTGATATTCCTCCCTGCTTCCTCCCTTTTCTCCATAACTTTTCTAGAGATGCCTGGCTACTCTTACACATTCAAAGCTGGGATGACCTCTCTGAAGCCTTTAAAGATCTGTAGCTACAAGGCACCTTCCAAGACTTACTCCCCGAGGAAACCCAACTTTTCCTCTTTCTATTCCTTTTCCTTATGACCCCCCCTCCTGTCAATCCTGGCCCTTCTTCTCTCCCTGTCAACCCCAACTGAATGCGCAGGTTGTCTTACTACTCAAACCTCATATCTCTATGAATACCTTACCAATCCCCATTCTCATATCAACTATGCCAATTTTTTACTTTAGACCCCTTCTTTCACTAGCCACACTTACATTCCAGCGCACTGTTATGATGTAACCAAAGCCTCTGAATGTTCTTATGGAGGAAAAATGTACTACATCAGCAAAATAATGGGCTTTGGATGCCCCAGAAGTGCATCCAATGAACTGTCTGCTGGACCTGTCCCACACATGTGGGAATATCATATAGAGGAGGAGCCCAGAACATAGCACATCAGCAAGAAACAGGACAACTCATTAAAAAAACTCCTCTCTTCCAGTACAACCCCTCCATCCTATAAAGGATTAGACCTCACTGTCCTGCAAGACTTACAACAACACTCCCTTATTCCCCAGCTTTTATACTTCCTTCTCAGCTACCCTCAACTCTTCCTCTCTCCTTTCTCTCTCAGGATGCTGGATGTGCCTTTCATTATACCAAGTTCTTTTCCATCCCATACTTGTACCTGACACATATAACTCTTCCATTCTGCCAGAAAATAATACATCTCTGTTTGGCCCCATAACTATGGGCTCTCTACCCTTAGTCTCCCCTAATTTAACCTGCTTCAATCTCACCAGTAAAGGAGACTCTGTAGGTTTTATAAAACCTGATCTCTGTTACCTCAACTCAACTTTTCTCTTGTCTAACTCCTCCTGACCCCCTCTGGGAATGTTTTTCCTTTGCAGCCACTCCATCTATTGGTGCATGCATGCTAACCACTCTGGTCTTTGCACCCAAGTTTTCCTCACCTCCCAAGTCTCTTTTGTGAATGACTCCTCCCTAACTCAGGCCCTTATGCATCCCCCTACTTCCAGACAAAAAAGAGCCTTCTTCCTCCCTATATTACTCAGAACAGGCATGGTGGCTGGACTTGGCACAGGCATTAGTAGGAGGATTACATTACACCAACTCACTTTTTACCACCAACTCTCCCTAGAATTCAACGAAGATATGGAAAAGGTAGTCGAGTCTTTAGTTACCCTACAATCCCGAATTAATTCTTTAGCTGCAGTAGTCCTCCAAAATCACTGAACCTTAGACTTAGTTATAGCAGTAAAAAAGAGGCACAAGCATTTTTCTGGGAGAAGAATGTTGTTTCTTTGTCAACCAGTCAGGAATAATCACAGGCAAAGTAAAAGAACTCCAAGAATGAATCAAACCAAGACAAACAAATCTTGAATCATCCAATCCCTGGTCTTTAATCAAATCCTGGACTCCTTAGTTACTTCCTATTTTAGGGTCACTAATTATGATCTTTCTCATTCTCAGTTTTGGGCCAGTAGTCTTCTGCCTCATCTCCCAATATATTCACCAGGCAGTCAACTGAAAAACAACCACTCATATCCTTTCCCTACTCAGATATCAACCAGTTCAGACTGAAGACCCGGGAATGTTCCTGTAAACACTACTCCCTTCCACCTCCCTTTTTTTTTCCTTTATAGGTAGCCCCCCTGGACCCTCAATTCACAGGAAGCAGTCAAAGAGACACCATTCTCATCATGCCTCATCCTTATAATAAACTAAAAAGACTGGGATGATAGCACCAAGCACAAAGGTCCCCCCCCCCAAATAGCTCAGTACTATTTGTCCCTCCCCAAATAGTACTGAACAGAAATGCCCACCAAACAGGGCCAAGTGCATAAGTCCTGCCCAGAAAGGGATGAGTGCACCAACTTGGGAACCCCCTGACCCTTATATTCCCATGCTGCCTTATCCATCACACTGACTTCTTTTTTGAACTCAACCCACTCACACCCAAGTGAATAAGCAGCCAAATTGCTCACACAGAACCTGGATTCCATTTCCTTTTCTTCACGTATAGAAATAACTCTCACTAGAGGCTATCAGCTCCTTACAGAGAGGAGCCAAAGGTCAAACATAGCTGAAGTCTGACACAATGCCAGGTGTAGATTGCAGAAAACTGAGCATTTTAGTAGGAAATTAAACAATACTATTGATATTACAAAAGCAAGACACAACCACTCACCATGTCCTGAGAACTGTGTTAAGATTTTTATTTGTACTATCTCATTTAATTCTCAAAGTATCCTAAGTAGGAAGGTACTAACATCATCCTAATATACAGAATACTATCATTCCAATATACAGAAAAACAATGAGAGGAGCAGATAGTTTAAGTAACTCACCAACATTCTACAGTAAGGAAGTTCTAAAACAGATGGAAAAGGAAGAAAAGTGAGGAAGGCAAGATGGGAGAACAGAGATTGGGAAACTCCAACAGCAGGGGACGGACATCCTTGGCCAGATCCAAACATGAAGAAGCTCTGCCAAAAGGGAATGCCACTTGAGGCCCAGCCTCTCCTCCCCTAAATTGATGGTTGTGTCTTACTGGAAAATAAGGAAGTTTGAAAGAATGGGAAATGTTGAACTAACTCAGTAAATGATGCAAAACATGGCAGAAACCTCACTTCTGGGAGCAGAATTACGTAGGACTCCGCGTAGCAAGGGTACTATGCTTCCAAGAACTCCCCTACCCTGGCTCCCTAACCAGAAGTGCCCAAGATGCCACAGAACTTGTGGAAACTTCCTGAGAGCACCACCCACTATCTCATTGTCCTAAGGTGGAAATGTTTGAGACTCCTTAGAGTTTTTGGTCTGTAGAGTTCATCATGCCCTGGAAAGGCTATGTTCACATTTCCAACATTGGGAATGGTAGTGTGCTTCCTACCCTGCAGCCATGAGAGTGACTTCCTTCTGCAGAGCGCTGGAGTGTAAAATAGTCTGCAGGCACAACTCTTGGAAGACTAAACCTGTCCAATTATTGCAGTATGGTGGGAAGAGTAAACATTGAACCAAGAAATAAAATCTTTTTTTTTTTTTTTGAGACAGAGCCTCAAGCTATCACCCTGGGTAGAGTGCCGTGGCATCACAGCTCACAGCAAACTCCAATTCCTGGGCTCAAGTGAGTCTCCTGCCTCTGCCTCCCAAGTAGCTGGGACTACAGGCGCCTGCCACAATGCCCGGCCATTTTTTGGTTGCAGCCATCAGTTGTTTGGCAGGTCTAGGCTGGATTTGAACCCACGAGCTCAGGGGTACGTGGCTGGCGCCTTAGCCCGTTGAGCCACAGGCGCTGAGCCCAAGAGATAAAATCTTAAAGGAATGAAAGAGAAGTTTCAATTTAGGAGAAGGAGATGAATTTCAACAAATTTAATTTTAAATATCAAATCGAGTTTTATTTTATTAACTTATTTATTTATTTATTTTTGAGACAGAGCCTCAAGCTACTGCCGTGGGTAGAGTGCCAGGGCATCACAGCGCACAGCAACCTCCAACTTCTGACCTCAAGTGATTGTCCTGCCTCCGCCTCCCAAGTAGCTGGGAGTACAGGTGCCTGCCACAACGCCCGGCTATTTTTTGCTTGTGGCCGTCATTGTTGTTTGGCAGACCTAGGCTGGATTCAGCCCCGCCAGCTCAGGTGTATGTGGCTGGCATGTTAGCCGCTTGAGCCACAGGTGCTGAGCCCAAATCAAGTTTTATTAGTGATTTATGAATTGGGCAGCATCCTATATTTAAAATAGACAAGTGCTCCAATGGGCATGGCAGAACAGTGGGTTTTTATAAGGTCGCTTACAGAAACAAGGAAATAGTATAATAGGAAAAAATAGATTGAATGAGATTTTACTTCAGATTACTTTCCTTGTATGGGCTAATACAGAGAGGTGTTCCTTATCATGCTTGCTAAAACTGACCTGTTTGAAATTTGGCTATTGTCTCCTATTTCTTGAAAGGTCAGATAAAATAATTTCAGTTTAGTGATGCAAAACCTTAGCATGAGTGACTCCATTTTGGTATGGTCTGCTGAGGCCCAGTGTAGGAGGTCAGCCCCAAACAAGAGCCTTCGATCAATTTTATTTAATAAGGATACTGATTAATATAATCTAATTGTATGATAAGGCAGTGTGAGGGATGGGTAAGGGAGAATGACTTTGCAGAAGCAATATGTACAAAGAAGATACCACCTTCTATTCTGCATACAGTGGTACCACTGGTTTGGTAGGAAATAATATTACTACTAATTAGTACTAATTCAAGTACTGTATGAAAAAGCAATAAACCCCATTAGTCATAATGAAAATATAAATTAAATTAGCATGAAATAGTACTACATTCTGACAAAGGCTAAAATTAAAAAGACTAAGGAAAAATTTACAAAATACCAGCCCTTTCATATAGCTTATGGGAGTGTAATTGGTACAATCACTCTAGAACACTTTTGGAAGTACTTACTTAGACATAAAGTCAGAGATACTCATACTTCTTAGGCTTTGGTTCAACTCATAGAAAATATGCCCCAGATGAATATATCCATGCACTCAGGCAGATCTGTGTTGTTTACTTTTTTTTTTTTTTTTGCAGTTTTTAGCCAGGGCTGGGTTTGAACCCACCACCTCCGGCATATGGGGCCGGCGCCCTACCCCTTTGAGCCACAGGCGCCGCCCTGTGTTGTTTACTTTTAAGAGCCAAGACATGGAATGTACTCAGTGCTCATCATTAATAGAATTAATGATAATAATTCTATACACTACAATAATATCCACCAATGAAAATGAATCAAAGTCATCAACTCCCAATTTATATCTGTCTCTTCTCTTGGAGTCTCTGGATTACATATGATAGCCAACAACTTATCATGGGTTTCTAATGCAAATAACTATCCCCAGCAGCTGGAAGATATACTCCTTTTGCTTTTTAGAGAAAGGGTCCTATTCTGACATTCAGACTGGACTGCAGTGACCCAATCACAGTTCAACGTAATCTCAAACTCTGGGTCTTAAGTGATTCTCCTGACTCAGCCTCCCATGTATCTGGGACTACAGACACACACCACCACTTCTGGCTAATTAAAATAATTTTTTTTATAGAGATGGGGGGTCTCCCTATGCTGCTCAAACTGGTCTCAAACTCCCAGCCTCTTGGTTTTCCTGCCTCAGCCTCCTAATGTGCTGGGATTGTAGGAATAAGACTCAGCATGTGGTAGGTATACTCCTCTTAAATTTTTTTTTTTTTGAGACAGAGTCTTATTATGTCACCCTTACTAGAGGGCCATGGTATTACAGCTCAAAGCAACCTCAAACTCTTGGGCTTAAGCGATTCTCTTGCCTCAGCCTCCCACGTACCTGGGACTACAGGCGCCTGCCATAATGCCTGGCTATTTTTTTGTTATAGTTGTCATTGTTTGGCAGGCCCCAGGCAGTGTTAAAACCTGCCAACCCTGATGTATGTGGCTGGCACCCTAGCCACTGAGCTACAGGCGCCGAGCCAGTATACTCCTCTTAAAACGCAACTCTTAAAAATATTTTTAAAAAATTAAAAATTAAAGAAAACTCTTAAAAGTTCATCCCCCATAAGGTAAAACTTATTACCAGGCCCTTACTTACTTAAGACATACCTAAACTCTGAAGAATGACAGCACCCAGGGACCATTGCCCATATGGACTTCACTACATTGAAGAACTCCCAATAGATTGGTCCATGTCTCATTCTAATCACTCTTCATGTTTTGCTCTTTTGGTATAAGCTAAAGTCCTGCAAATTAGATAATGAAGGTTTGCTGGTGTCCCATCACTTAATTTAATCCTTTGGGTGACACAAAGGCCTCAAACTCTACCTACTTTTGTGTTCCAAGTTGGGACTTGGAAAAAACTGCCCCTATATTCCTCACAATGACCTTCACAGACATCAGTTCCACTCTTCTTGTCCACAAACTATGCTTCACTCTCCACTATCCCTTTATTATACCACTTCCTACTTTCTTCAACTAACCAGATAAGACCTACGAAACAACAACAGAACATGTGATCAAAGAGTTAAAACTCCAATAATGTTGGGCCTGCCAACAGGCACCCCAGTCGGGGTAACTACTCATACAACTAATTCCCACACTACTAGAAGTATTTGATATCCATTTTAACTATTCATCCTCCATCTCCTTTACTTCCCCAGGAACTCCCTCAACCTCAACAGTTTCTTCCTTAACTATCCCTTCACAAATCTCACACCTTTCTGGCCTCTACCAACAATTGATAATATATACAGCTATTAGAACTATATGGCCCTCACACATAGGCAATGGTGTATACTATTCCCACAAACAGCATAGCAGGCCACCTTTTTATCTATTATAAATTGGGTCTCATAACAATCTATGGTATAATATGTTCTCTACCTCTTAGAGGTAGCTGTCAGCCAAATAACGTGACAAATCTTGGCAGATCATATACATCAAACAGCCCAAGATTAAGAAGTCTGTAATGAGAGACCAAGCTGACTCCATCTTGTTAAAACTAATTCCATCTTGTTCCTCAGCCTTCATTTTGCAGCTGCATACTGAAGGCATTAGGTAACCTACTCCCTCCCCGGCCCCTCATCCTTGCGTCTGCCCTGAGTGATAGTAACACCCTCTCAGACCTCGAGAGTGATAGCAACTCCCTTCCAGACCAATCAGTCAAGGACAAGTACTGCTCAGTCTCCTGGACCGCCCCCCCCCAACAGCTCACCCCAGTGGCTCACATCTCACCCCCTCCCTTTTTCCTTTCTGCACCCTTAAAAAAAAACCCTCCTTTTCAAGGTCGGAGGCTTCTCTGTTCTCCTGCTGCACCAGGACCGGGAAGCCTCCACTGGAACAATCTCTTGCTCTTGCATCAGACTTGGTCTCCAGGTGATTTATGTGGGGGATCCCATGAGTTGGGCACAACGCTACTGTCATTTATTTTATTATTATTTTTTTAAGACAGAGTCTTACTATGTTGCCCTTGGTAGAATGCCGTGATGTCACAGCTCACAGCAACCTCAAACTCTTGGGCTTATCGATTCTCTTGCCTCAGCCTCCTGAGTAGCTGGGAGTGAAGGCACCCACCATAACGCCTGACTATTTTCTTGTTGCAGTTGTCATTGTTATTTAGCCAGCCCAGGCTGGGTTCAAACCTGCCACCCTCGGTGCATGTGGCTGCCCTACCTACTATCATTTAAAGGTGGACCCTTGAAGGGAATCTCTGGCCACATGTAGGTCATTAAAATATGAAAGGTCTCCAGAATGGCTCAACAGATAAAACAACAAATAAAAATAGCTGTTAATAAATTACGAAAATATGGCAAGAGATTTCCCAAATCCCCACTGATTTTTTCTCCTGGCTGCCTCCTCCTGCCTGGATTAACACTATCTGGCCCTACATTGTCTTTCAGGGAGTTAGTATGATTGCTGGCCTAATTATATTGGGCCAACCTTTCATATTTGCTCTCTATCAAATGTATTTATTTATAGGAAATCTGAAAGGTCACAAACATCAGGGGTGAATTGTGAAGATCAGAGAAAAGAAACTTGAATTTTGATTTAGTGCAAGCAATCTATAAACCTGTAGATGTCCATTGCCTCCTACACAATTGTGATTAGATTTACTAGGTTAGATTTAGATTTATTAGATTTACAGGTTATAAACACAGTATAGGTTGATATTCCAGAGGACTTGCTCAGGAATGGTCCCAGGTTTTAGCACTCCCTCTGCTCTTCACACCCAGACTGATGAGCGGGGTCAGAATGTTCAGCAGAATAGATGAGAAACTAGTCTGAGAAATGTTTAGATAGAAATCAGTAGTTTAGCAGAGACAAGATATCAGTATAGTTAGGAAGCAGCTAACAATTTTCCTACAGCCATAGCTATCTAGCCTGTGGGCAATAACTTTCCCTCATTAAGCCCCTACCATAGTACTATTTGACCAGTGATTTATGACTTTACTATCCTTCATCCTGATAGCCTCTTCCTTAACTTCTCACTTTGTAATCTCGTATATGTACACCCCAAAACTCCTAATAAAAAGCTCCTGAAAATTGGCTTCAGGGTGGCACCTATCTGCCTCACTACAGGCAGATAAGGTTTCCATCTCTGTGGACAGAAAGATTGTGAATTTCTTGAAGTCTCTCTGTCTCCTGGACCTGGGCAGTAGGGAAAGTCCCTGCTTGAGGAATTCTGTCCATTTTGTAGCCCCTTCCGAAGCCACAACAGTTTACCTACCGTCCCACAAGTACATGTGTCCTTCTACCACATTGTTTAAACTCTGTGCTGACAAGACTTCCCCTTTATAAAATGCCTGAACAATGACAACTCTTACTGTTTGTTCTGGAACTATTCTTCAACAACCGCTTCCCTCTTCCCCATCATTCTTGGATCCTTCCTTTGTTGTTGTTTTTGAGACAGAGTTTCATTTGTCACCCTCGGTATAGGGCCCTGGCCTCACAGTTCACAGCAACTTCAAACTCTCAGGCTTAAGCGATTCTCTCACCTCAGCCTCCCCAGTAGCTGGGACTGTAGGCACCTGCCACAACGCCCAGCTATTTTTTTTTTTTTAAGAGACAGGATCTCGCTCTTGCTTACGCTGGTCTTGAACCTGTGAACTCAGGAAATTAACCCATCTTGGCCTCCCAGAATGCTAGGATTATAGGCATGAGCCACCGTGCCCAGCCTCTTAGATCCTTCCAAGGACTACTGTCATGGATTTTGACATTCAAACCTAATGTCTGGCAAGATTATAGGATACAAGGTCCACATAAAACAATTCTGCCAGGCACAGGAGCTCAGACCTGCAATCCTAGACTTTGGGAGGCTTAGGTGGGTGGATCACCTGAGCTCAGGAGTTGGAGACCAGCCCAAGCAACAGGAAGACCCCATCTGTAAAAACAGCCAGGTGTTGTGGCAGGCACCTATAGTCCCAGCTACTTAGAAGGCTGAAGCAACAGGATCTCTTGAGCCCAAGAGTTTGAGGTTGCTGTGAGCCATGATGCCATAGCACTCTACTGAGGGCGACAAAGTGAATGACTCTATCTCAAACAAACAAACAAAACCCCCAATCAATTGTATTTTTATATACTAAAAAAGAGCATTTGGAAATTGAAATTTCAAAAATAGTACCATTTAATTTAGCATCACAAACCATGGAATATTTATGAATAAATCTAATAAAATATGTTCAGGATTTACATGCCAAAAACTATGAATTACTGATAAAAGAAATCAAAGGAGTCCAAAACAAATAGGCAGATACACCACATCCATAGTTAGAATATAAGATACAATAGTCCCCAAACTCATCTATAAATTCAATGCAATCCCAATAAAACCCCAACAATTTATCTTTAGAAGTCACAAAGCTGGGCGGTGCTGTGGTTCAGTGAGTAGGGCATCAGCCCCATATACTGAGGGTGGTGGGTTCGAAACCAGCCATGGCCAAACTGCAACAAAAAAATAGCCAGGTTTTATTACTGGCAGGCACCTGTAGTCCCAGCTACTCGGGAGGCTGAGGTAAGAAATTCGCCTAAGCCCAGGAGTTTGGAGGTTGCTGTGAGCTGTGACGTCACAGCACTCTACTGAGGGTGATAGAGTGAGACTCTGTCTCTAAGAAAAAAGAAAAGAAATCACAAAGCTAATTATAAAAATTATGGCCAACCAAACAAATTAGCCAAAACAATTTTGAAAAAGAAAAGAATGGTGTTAGAAAACTCACATGATTTGGTTTCAAGACATTCTATGAAACTACAAGAGTGAAGATAGTGCAATACTCAGCAACATGACAGACATACAAATCAATGAAATCAGAGGTCAGAAAGAGACCCACATACATATGATTGATGGATTTTTCACAAAAGTGCAATGGTGATTTAATGCTGGAAGGATAGTTAACTGGATATTCATATTAAAAAACTGGATCTTGGCTAGACACCGTGACTCATGACTCTATCCTAACACTCTAGGAGGCCAAGGTATATGGATTGCTTGAGCTTATGAGTTCGAGACCAGCCTGAACAAGAGCAAAAGCCTGTCTTTACTAAAAATAGAAAAACTAGTCAGGCATAATGGTGTACATCTGCAATCCCAGCTACTCAGGAGGTTAAGGCAAGAGAATCGCCTACGCCCAAGAGTTTGAGGTTGCTTTGAGTTGTGATGCCACAGCACTCTACCAAGGACAACAAAATGACTGTCTCTAAAAATGAACAAACAAACAAAAACAAGTAGGAAAAAAATCTTTGTGATGTTAGATTAGGTAGAGAGTTTTGAGACAGTCTTATTCTGTCACCCAGGGTAGAGTGCCCTGGCTTCATAACTCATAGCAACCTCAAACTCTTAGGCTGAAGCAATCCTCTAGCGTCAGCCCCAGTAGCTGGGACTACAAGCGCCCACCACAACACTCAGCTATATATATATTTTCAGAGATGAGGTCTTGCTCTTGTTCAGGTTGGTCTTAAACTCCTGAGCTCAAGCAATTCACGGTCCTTGGCCTCCCAGAGTGCTAGGATTACAGGCGTGAGCCAACACACCCAGCCTGAGAGTTCTTGTGTTAGAAACTAAAGCACAATCCATCAAAGACAAAAACTTAATAAAAAAATCCACTCTGAAAAATATTTTTAATGGAATAGAAACACAAGCCACATAATGGCATAAAATATTTGCAAAATTCATAAATAACAAAGATGTGTTATCTGGAACATCCAAAAAAAAAAAACTCTCAAAAATCAAGATGAAAACAATCCAGTTAAGAAAAAAAAAGCAAGGAAAAGATTTGGACACAGTTCACTAAATAGGTATATGGATACCAAATAAGCATATGCAAACATAGTCATCAGAGAAATGTAACTTAAAACCAAAATGAGATACCATTATACACCTTTGAAATGCTAATAACAAAATAAAACAAAACCCTGACACCAAATGTTGGTGATGACAAAAAAACTGGGACTTTAAAACATTGGTGGTGGGAATGCAAAATGGTAGTTACCTTGTTAAAAATGTGTCACTTTTTCATAGTTAAACATACTCGTACCATACAACCCAGCAATTCTACTCCCAGGCGTTTTTTGGTTTTTTTTTTTTTTGACATGAAGTCTTAAGCTGTTGCCCTGAGTAGAGTGCTGTGGCATTATAGCTCACAACAACCTCCAATTATTGGGCTAAATGATCCTCTTGCCTCAGTTTTTCTATTTTTAGTGGAGATGGTGTCTTGCTTTTTGCTCAGGCTGGTCTTGAACTTGTGACCTCAAGCAATCCACCCACCTTGGCCTCCCAGACTGCTAGGATTACAGGCATGAGGCACTGCACCTGGCACCACTCCCAAGTTTTACTAAAACAAAAGAAAATTTATGCTGATAGACAAAACTGTATGCACTATTTATAGCTGCTTCCTTCATAATAACTAAAACCTATAAACTCATACATTCTTCAAATTGTAAGTGAATAAACAAATTGAGGTGTGTATACACAATGGAGTATGACCGAGCAATAAAAAGAAATGACTACTTTCACAACTCCAACTATTGGGCTAAATGATCCTCTTGCCTCAGTTGTGTACCGATACACAAGGTAGATGAATCTCAGAAGCATTAAAAGAAATGAAATAAACCAGACTCAAAAGGCTACATACTGTTAAGATTCCATTTATATGACATCCTGAAAAAGGTAAATTATACAAACATAAAATGGGTCAATGGTTGCCGAAGGCTAGCCATGGGGAGAGGGGTTGACTACACAGAACAAGGAAATTTTAGGGTAGTAATTGCTAGAACTGTTACATGTCTTGATTGTGGTGGTGGCAGATGTATGATAGAGAGCATTTGTCAAAACTCATGATACACTAAAGAGTCAATTTTATTGTATATAGATGATTACTTAACTATGAAAAAAAGAATATTAGCTTATGGGATTTTCATAAATGCCTTTAACCTTGAGAAATCTTTTCATCATGAGTGGAAGCTAAATATTAACAAATGCTTTCTCTAAATCTATTGAGATAATCATATATTCGAACATAAGAATCCAGACACAAAAGAGTACATACTAAATCTATATGAAGCTCAGGAATGGATTAATTGATTTATGATATAGAAATCATAATATACTTGGTATTGTAGATAGAACTGATGAGAACGGGTGTAAAAAAACTTTTTTGTTAATAGAAATATTATATACATTGATTTTAGTGATAATTACATAAGTGTATACATAATTCATGATGCCATAAACTTGAGATTTATGCATGTTCCTGCATGCCAAAAATACCTTAATAAAGTATTGTTAGCATATAAAAATGCTAGTCACAAGCCACAGAGTTGATTTCTGGAACCACTTAATGGGTTGTAACCTTTAGTTTGATAAATACTAGTCCATAGGGCCTGCAGGAAAGGGAAAATGAGTCCATTTAACTTAAATGTCCTCCAAGCCTTGCAGAATTCTTCTGAAAGCAATTTTATAAAAACTTTTAGAAACAAATATAATAAAAATTGCAAATATTACAGTAATTTAAATATTATTGAAAACTTACAATGTATTAGGCACTGAAAAGGCAGAGTAGATTTGGCAGTAATTAAAGTCACTCTCATTGTTTAACTTGTATTTTAGTAGAATGTAGAGTTTGGCAGTTTCTTTTTTTCTTTTTCTTTTTTTTTTTATAGAGGCAGAGTCTCACTTTATTGCCCTCAGTAGAGTGCCATGGCATCACTCAGCTCATATTAACGTCCAACTCCTAGGCTTAGGCGATTCTCTTGCCTCAGCCTCCCAAGTAGGTGGGACTACAGGTCCCCACCACAATATCTGGCTATTTTTTTGTTGCAGTTTGACCAGGGCTGGGTTTGAACCCACCACCCTCAGTATATGGGGCTGGCGCCCTACCCACTGAGCCACAGGCGCCACCCTGAGAGTTTGCATTTTTACCTTCATACTTCTGGTTAAGACCAATTCAGGACTCATCCTTCCAACTCATTTCCATGTAT
>CAUYON010173440.1:0-23138 GCA_963573935.1 Arctocebus calabarensis | reverse complement strand
TCTCAAGAATTCAACTAATTGAAAGACAAAATGACCAAAGATTTTGACACATTGAGACAAGAAGTTGCAGCCCTTAAAGATCTGAGAAATTCAGTAGAATCCCTCAGTAACAGAATGGAGCAAGCAGAAGAAAGGATTTCTGACATGGAAGACAAAGATTTCGAGTGCTCTCAAACCTCCAAAGAGCGAGAGAAATGGAAGGCAAGAACAGATCACTCTCTCAGAGAACTCTTGGATAACTCAAAGAAAACCAATATTCGCTCATAGGGATCCCTGAAAGCGATGAAGCAGCTTCACAAGACACAGAATCCTTATTCATGAGATTATGATACAGAACTTTCCAGGCATGGCAAGAGATTCTGAAATTCAGATAGCAGACACTTTCAGAATCCCAGAATGACTCAACCCAAATAAGACATCCTCCAGGGACATCATAATTAAGTTCACTAAAGTAAATATGAAGGAGAAAATTTTGAAAACAACCAGATGCAAGAAATTGATAACCTATAAGGGGAAGAATATTAGAATAACTGCAGATCTCTCTGGCCAAACTGTGCAAGTGAGAAGAGAATGGTCATTGGCTTTTAATCTCCTAAAACAAAATAACTTTCAACCCAGGATCTTGAATCCAGCTAAACTGAGCTTCGTTTGTGATGGAGAAATTAAATATTTTAATGACATCCACATGTTGAAGAAATTTGCCATAACTAAACCAGCTCTCCAAGATATTCTCAGACCTATTCTCCATAATGACCAGCGTAATCCCTCAACGCAAAAGTAAACTCATCCAAAAACTTTTTATCAAAGTCCAACTCACACAGAGACAAAAGGATTAAAAACATCCACTACATCTTCTCAAGATTTACCATTGGTGTCAATTAATGTGAATAGTGTAAACTGTCCTCCAAAGAGGCATAGGTTGGCTGACTGGATACACAAAAACTCAGGCCAGATATCTGCTGCATACAAGAATCACATCTTGCCCTAAAAGAAAAATTTAGACTCAAGGCGAAGGGATGGTCATCTATATTCCAGGCAAATGGAAAACAGAAAAAAGCAGGTGTTGCAATCTTATTTTCAGATACAATAGGCTTTAAGCCAACCAAAGTAAGGAAGGATAAAGATGGACATTTCATATTTGTTAAAGGTAATTCTCAATCTGATGAGATTTCAATTATTAATATTTATGCACCCAACTTGAATGCACCTCAATTTATAAGAAAAACTCTAATAGACATGAGTAAGTTGATTTCTTCCAGCTCCATTGTAGTTGGAGATTTTAATACTCCTTTAGCAGTGTTGGATAGATCCTCTAAGAAGAAGCTAAGTAAAGAAATTTTAGATTTAAACTTAACCATTCAACATCTGGTTTTAACAAACATCTACAGAACATTTCATCCTAATAAAATTGAATACACATTCTTCTCATCAGCCCATGGAACATACTCCAAAATTGATCCCATCTTAGGTCTCAAGTCTAACCTAAGCAAATTTAAAAGAATAGAAATTATTCCTTGCATCTTCTCGGACCACCATGAAATAAAACTTGAACTCAACAATAACAGGAATCTGCAAACTCATACAAAGACATGGACTCTAAATAATCTTATGCTGAAGTATAGATCAGTCATAGATGAGATTAAGAATGAAATTACCAGATTTTTGGAACAAAATGACAATGAAGACACCAATTATCAGAACCTCTGGGATACAGCAAAGGCAGTCCTTAGAGGGAAATTTATAGCGCTGCAAGCCTTCCTCAAGAAAACAGAAAGGGATGAGGTTAACAGTTTAATGGGATATATAAACCAACTGGAGAAGGAAGAACTTTCCAACCCTAAACCCAGCAGAAGAAAAGAAATAACCAAAATTAGAGCAGAATTAAATGAAATTAAAAACCAAAAAATTATAGAAGAGATCAATAAATCAAAAAGTTGGTTTTTTGAAAAGGTCAATAAGATAGATAAACCTATGGCTAACGTAACCAGGAAAAAAAACAGTAAAATCTCTAACTTCTTCAATCAGAAATAGTAAAGATGAAATAACAACAGACCCCTCAAAAATCAAAAAAAATCCTCAATGAATACTACAAGAAACTGTACTCTCAGAAATACGAAAATCTGAAGGAAATTGACCGATACTTGGAAGCACACCACCTACCAAGACTTAGCCAGAACCATGTGGAAATGTTAAATAGGCCTATATCAAGTTCTGAAATAGCATCAACAATACAAAATCTCCCTAAAAAGAAAAGCCCAGGACCAGATGGCTTCACATCAGAATTCTACCAAACCTTTAAAGAGAAACTAGTACCTACCTTACTAAACCTCTTCCAAAATATAGAAAAAGTAGGAATACTACCCAATACATTCTATGAAGGAAACATCACCTTGATCCCTAAACTAGGGAAAGACCCAACAAGAAAAGAAAATTATAGATCAATATCACTAATGAATATTGATGCAAAAATATTCAACAAGATCCTAGCAAGCAGAATCCAGCAACACATCAAACAAATTATACACCATGATCAAGTGGGCTTTATCCCAGGATCTCATGGCTGGTTCAATTTACGTAAATCTATAAATGTAATTCAGCACATAAACAAATTAAAAAATCAATACCATATGATTCTCTCCATTGATGCCAAAAACGCTTTTGACAATATCCAGCATCCTTTCATGATTAGAACACTTAAAAAAACTGGTATAGAAGGAACATTTCTTAAACTGATAGAGGGCATCTACAGCAAACTCACAGCCAATATTGTATTGTATGGAGTTAAATTGAAGTCATTTCCACTTAGATCACAAACCAGGCAAGGTTGCCCATTATCTCCTCTGCTCTTCAACATTGTAATGGAAGTTTTAGCCATTGCAATTAGGGAAGAAAAGGCGATCAAGGGTATCCACATAGGGTCAGAAGAGATCAAACGTTCACTCTTTGCAGATGATATGATTGTGTATCTGGAAAACACCAGGGATTCTACTACCAAACTTTTATAAGTGATCAAGGAAAACAGCAGCATCTCAGGCTACAAAATCAACACGCATCAATCTGTAGCTTTTATATACACCAACAATAGCCAAGCTGAAAAAACAGTCAAGGACTCTATTCCTTTCACAGTAGTGTCAAAGAAGATGAAATATTTGGGAGTTTACCTAACAAAGATGTGAAAGGTCTTTGTAAAGAGAACTGTGAAACTTTAAGAAAAGAAATAGCTGAAAATGTTAACAAGTGGAAAAACATACCATGCTCATGGCAGGGAAGAATCAATATTGTTAAAATGTCTATACTACCCAAAGCAATATATAATTTTTATGCAATTCCTATAAAAGCTCCATTGTCATATTTTAAAGATCTTGAAAAAATAATACTTCATTTTTTATATGGAATCAGAAAAAACCTCAAATAGCCAAGACATTACTCAGAAATTAAAACAAAGCAGGAGGAATCACGCTACCAGATCTGAGACTCTACTATAAATCGATAGTGATCAAAACAGCATAGTACTGGCACAAAAACAGAGAGGTAGACGTTTGGAACAGAATAGAGAACCAATAGATGAATCCAGCTACTTACTGTTACTCTATCTTTGACAAGCCAACTAAAAACATTCAGTGGGGAAAATACTCTCTATTTAACAAATGGTGCTGGGTGAACTGGCTAGCGACCTGTAAGAGGCTGAAACTGAACCCACACCTCTCACCATTAACTAAGATAGCCTCTCACTGAATTAAAGACTTAAACTTAAGACATGACACTATAAAAATTCTAGAAGAAAGTGCAGGGAAAACTCTTGAAGGAATCAGCTTGGGTGAATATTTTATGAAGAGGACTCCCCAGGCAATTGAAGCAGTATCAAAGATACACTACTGGGACCTGATCAAATTAAAAAATTTCTGTACAGCCAAGAATATAGTGAGTTTAGGAAGCAGACAGCCCTCAGAATGGGAGAAAATATTTGCAGGTTATGCCTCCAACAAAGGTTTAATACCCAGAATCCACAGAGAACTCAAACATATTAGCAAGAGAAGAACAAGTGATCCCATCTCAGGATGGGCAAAAGACTTGAAGAGAGACTTCTCTAAAGAAGACAGGCGCACAGCCTACAGACACATGAAAAAATGCTCACCATCCTTAATCATCAGAGAAATGCAAATCAAAACTACTTTGATATATCACCTAACTTCAGTAAGATTAGCCCACATAACAAAATCCCAAAACCAGAGATATTGGCATGGATGTGGAGAAAAGGGAACACTTTTACCCTGCTGGTGGGAATGCCCACTAATATGTTCCTTTTGGAAGGATGTTTGGAGAATACTTAGAGATCTAAAAATTGACCTGCCATTTGATCCTATAATTCCTTTACTAGGTATATACCCAGAAGACCAAAAATCACCTTATAACAAAGACATCTGTACCAGAATGTTCATTACAGCCCAATTCATAATTGCTAAGTCATGAAAGAAACCTAAGTGCCCATCAATCCACGAATGGATTAATAAATTTTGGTACATGTATACCATGGAATATTATGCAGCCTTAAAGAAAGATGGAGACTTTACCTCTTTCATGTTTACATGGATGGAACTAGAACATATTCTTCTTAGCAAAGTATCTCAAGAATGGAAGAAAAAGTATTCAATGTACTCAGCCCTACTATGAAGCTAATTTATAGCTGTCGTATGTAAAGTATAACCCAACTATAACACAAGAATATGGGACAAGGGGCAAGGGTAGGGAAGGTAATTGGTGGGGCCACACTTATGGTGCATCTTAGAAGGGTATAGGCGAAACTTACTAAATGCAGAATACAAATGTCTTCATATAATACCTGAGAAAATGTCAGGGAGGCTATGTTAATCAGTTTGATGAAAACATTTCAGATTGTATATGAAACCAGCACTTTGTACCCCTTGATTGCACTATTGTACACAGCTATGATTTAATAATAAATACAATAAAATTAAAAAAATAAAAAAAGGAAAGAAAGAAAAAAAGGAAAGAAAATGTGGAGCAGGACAAGAGGGAACAATATATAGGCAGAGATCAACTCCCAAGAAATAAGGATTCCCTTGGAAAGCGTAGGCACACCTCTAGCAGTCAGTATGCTCCTGCACTGCTGGCAAGCTTTCCTACACTCATAAGCCCAAAAGACGCTGCCAGCAGTGAACTGGAAGCTTCTTGAAAAGAAAGCACCAGGCTACCAGGCCCCTAAGAGTTGCCACCTATCACCACAGACTTGAGCCATACTGCTTTTCTATCCATTGTGTGCCTTAGTCCTCTCTAGGAAACTACTGATTTCAGTTTTTATGTCTTTATCTCCCACACAAACACTTCCCAACTCTTGCCAGACTGCAGTGGACACAGGGGCAAGTGGATCCCAGAGGATATGTATGATCCTCAAGTTTAGACATTCTAGGGGGGGCTGTCTTCTGGGCAGAGGGACAAAGACAACCAGAGTGGATGCTTTTCTACATTCAGATTCTTTTCCTTCTCATCCCTTGTCTCACTCATTGCTGTCAAGGGACACAAGTGCCCCAAAGGTTAATAGAGCCAGTATTCTCAGGAGCAACTTCTTCCCCTCTGCTAGTGCAACCAGTACATTAAAGTTCCCACAGACAGTGGATCTCACACCTTTCCCCTTAAAGATCTGCAGTAGACCAAGGGGTGCTCCAACAGTGAACTCTCTACCTGTCAGCTCTATCTGGTGTTACTTATCTGAGGTGTATACCCTGAGGCAGAGGGACATTAAGCCTGTTTGAATACTCCCTGGGCAACTTGAGACTAGCATGCTTCTCCATAGCACAATCATGGACTAAACTTAGGGCACCAGGAGTCCATAGACCATAGCCAATACCCCAATATCCCAAAGACTCAATAATGTTGCTCAGGGCACAGAAGTTATTTTTGGAACTAACCTTGGGAGGCAAAGGAACTTAGGTGACCATAACTGAAAGTAGAGTGTAGTGTATATCCAAGCTGCAGTGTACTTGTAGGGCACCCCTCCCTCCAGAAGAAAGCCACACTTTCAATCCAGGACAGGATCTTGGGAATCTATGACACCATTCCTGGTAAGCTCAGCTAGTTTAGGCTTCTGCTTGTAGCCAGAAACTAAAAGGAGATCTCAGTAGAAAAGAGGAAGAAGAGTGAAACCTACAACACAGTCTATGAATCCCAGACAAAATACCCAAAGAGCCTATAAAAATAATCCTAAATTTTATTTGGAACCAAAAAGGAGCCCAAATAGCCAAAGCAATCTTAAATAAAAAGAAAAAAGCTAGAGGCATCACATTATTTTAAATTATACTGCATGGCTATAGCAACCAAAATAGCATGGTACTGGAATAAAAGTAGACATAGACCAATGGAACAGAATAGAGAACCCAGAAATAAAACTATCCATCTACACCCAACGGATCTTTAACAAATCAAAAGTAGAGCCACATTCAGAAGAATGAATTAGGATTCCTATCTTTTGCCATATACCAAAAATAATTCAAGATAGAGTGAAGACTTAAATGTAAGGCATGAAACATAAACATTCTAGAAGAAAGTATAGGAAAAATTCTTTTAGGCAGAGAAATTATGACTGAGACTCTAAAAGCAAATATAACAACAAAAATAAATAAATGGGACTTAATTAAATTTAAAAGCTTCTGCACAACAAAGAAAATAATTAACAGGGCGACCAGACAACCTACAGAATGGAAGAAATTATTTGCAAATAATAAGTATCAAAAATCTACAAAGAACTCAAACAAATTAGCAAGGAAAAACAAAGACTCTCATCAAAAAGTGAGCAAATGAACAGAAGTTTTTCAAAAGATGATAGACAAATGCCTAGCAAACACATGAAAAAAATGCTCAGTATCACTAATCATCAGGGAAATGTGAATTAAAACTACAGTGAGATACCATCCTAAGCCTATCAGAATGTCCATTATTAAGGAGTCAAAAAACTGTAGATCCTGGTGTGGATACAGACAGAAAAGAATGGGCATGCAAATTAGTATAACCTCTATGGAAAAGACTATAGAAATTCCTCGAGTGAACCGAAGACTAAGTGAAATATTGCATAAATGGACAACCAAACATCTTATGGTCTCACTAATAAGTGGAAGCCAATAGATTGATAGACATGGCCACAAAGTGATGAAAAGGACATGAAAAACCAAGAAGGTGGAAGCATAGAAGAATGGGGATAGGATAAAAACTTGCCAGTTGAAACTAAAATAAAATAACTTACCAGTTGGGTATAATGAACACTATTCTGGGGGTGGGTGCGCCAAAGAAGCCCTGACTTAAGCAATACTTATTCATGTAACAAAAACTCTTATGCTCCCTTAATTAATATTTTGAAATAAAATATTGTTATTATTATTATATAATATATAATAATTATATTATCATTATTAATTCTATCATTTGCAACAAAATTGATGAACTTTCAGAATATTATGTTAAGTAAAACAAGCCAGACACAGAAAGACAAATATCATATGATCTCATACATGGAGTGTAAAAAAAGTCAAATTTATTAGAAGTTGAAATAAAATGGGGATTGCCAGAGGTTGGTGGTTGAGGGGATTAGAGAAATATTGGTGAAAGAATAGAAAATTTTATTTAGGTAGAATAACTTTGAGAGATCTATTGTGCATATAATGACTACAGTTAACAACAATATACTGTATATGTAAAAATTGCTGAGAGTAGATTTTATGTGTTTTCTCTACAAACAATAAGTATCTGAGGTAATATATATGATAGTAGCTTGATTTAGCCATCTTACATTGCATCTATATATATGTCAAAACATCATATTGTATATCATAAATATGTGCAATTTTTTAATTAAAAAAAAGGCCAAACAGATTTATAATTTATCCTGAAGGAAAAGACCACAGAAGTAGAAGTTGAGGGTAATAATCAGAACTTTCTAAAATGATACTTTCCTTTATTCTCCCTGTGAACAAAACCTAATGTAGAATAAGAGATGTAATAAAGGACTGGTTTCACTGCATGAAATTTAATCTCTTAACCAAGATGGGTAATTTTTCTGACTGCTGAGAGTCTTATTTATGAAACTGCTAAACCAATGATGGCAGTTTTTAAAGAATTATTATTCTTCAAAAGGAAGGCACAATAGGATAAAAAATGAGGACATGTGGATCTACGAATATTTGTCTGTTAGATTATTAGCAAACTGTACTAATTTATTTGAAAGTAAAATTTGGTTTAAGTAAAATATGAAAGTTTTTTTAAAAGGTGGTTTAATGTTGAGCACAGTGGCTCATACCTGTAACACCAACACCGTGGGAGGCTGAGGTGGGATGGCAACTTGAGGCCAGGAGTTCTAGACCAGCCTGGGTAACATAGCAAGACCCCTATCTCTACAAAAAAGTAGAATAATTAGCTGGGTGTGGTGGTATGGGTCTGTCATCCCAACCATTTGAGTGAATGAGGCAGGAGCATTACTTGAGCCCAGAAGTATAAGGCTATATAGCAAAACGATGACCACACCACTGTATTTCAGCCTGGGTGACAGAATGAGAACTTGTCTTTTTTTAAAAGAGGTGGTTTATGAGTACTTTGCTTATATTGATTATTATTTTATTTTTAAACTTGTATTCACAGTGAAGTCTTACTAGATCCATGTCATTTTATTTTGAGCACTTTTGGATAGTTTTTATCCTGGTAGACTACAGTACAGCCCTGTGTGGAAGTAACATTTCTGAATTTTAACACAGCATTTGACAAGGAATCTGTCATGAAGTGCTTGTGAAGAAGATGGAGAGATACACTTGTACGACAGTGTAATGAGGTGGCTCGGTTATCTGTTTAATAAGTATTCTCACTGAGTGACAATAAACAGGTATAAATGTAGAAGTTCTCTTATGTCATGTTATTTTTGCAATTTTTGTATTAAATGCTTTATACTTAGTGATTACACTAATACAAATAATAACAGCTATCACCAAGTTTTTACAGGGTACCAGAAACCACAGTTACATATATTTTCTCATTTGATCTTCTCAAAACCTAATGAGATAGATACTAATTTTACCTCCATTTTAAATAAGAGGAAACTGAGGATTAGCTATTTCCAATTCCAGCAGTATAGCAAAATAGCAGTGATGGCTCACTCCCACTGCTGTTTTATTACATCCTGAGAAAACGTAGAAATAAAAAGAAAACATGGATCAGGAAAACTGACAATCAGAGCAACATCAAAATCCTGTGGAAAACCCTGGGCTATTTTTTAGCTGGCAAATTCCTTAAAAATAAGAAAAGGAAGCCTAAATATTTCCAGGTTAAAAAAAAAAGAAGAACATGAAGATGTAGACCTTTCACATAGCTTGCCTACGGAACCTAAAGACAATCTTTGGCGATTGCCTTGGTAAAAGACACCTACATCAGTGAACCAGACCACCAGTGCAGGCTTCTCAGGGTGGGGAGGGTAACAGCAAAGTAGTCCCCAAATTCCACTGGTGTGAGGAGTTGATGGAAACAGACATGGTTAACTGTTCTGAGGCATTTACTACCCTGCCTTCATATCAAAATCTTCAACCTGGTATTATACTATAAGGAAACTCTCCTTTGATTGCTTTTCTAAGGTTTAGAAGATGAATTATAACCAGAAAAATTGCATAGGAGAGTGGTTGTAAATGGGACTGATAACATTGTACCTGTAGGTCTCAGTCTGCAAGTTCATCCTTTCCCCTTTCCTTAAAAACACTAAGATTTAACATAGATGAGAGCTTTTTTCTAGGTTCTTCTGCAAATCACATTACCATTTAGAGTAATTGATGCTTTCAAGGAATGTGAGCTCATAGGCTATAATAAGTAGATACCAGAGTAGCCCAGATTGACTGGGCTAAGAGATGCCCATATAGCTTGTAAAATCTTATTTCTGGATTCATTGGAGAGTGATTCTGGAAGAGATTAGCATTCGACTTGGTAGACCAAAAAAAGATCGCTCTTAAAATTTGGCCAGGCGGCTCGGTGCCTATGGCTCAACGGGCTAAGGCGCCAGCCATGTACACCTGAGCTGGTGGGTTCGAATCCAGCCTGGGCCCGCCAAACAACAATGATGGCTGCAACCAAAAAATGACAGAGTGTTGTGGCTGGTGCCTGTAGTCCCAGCTACTTGGGAGGCGGAGGCAAGAGACTCGCTTGAGCCCAGGAATTGGAGGTTGCTGTGAGCTGTGATTACACAGCACTCTATCCAGGGTGACAACTTGAGGCTCTGTCTCAAAAAAAAATATGGTCAGGCATCATCCAACCCAGTGAGGGCCTAAGCAGAACAAGGTGAAGAATGGCACATTTGCTGTCCCTGTTTGACCCAAGACATCCCTCTTTCCCTTGGACATTGGTGCCCTAGTTCTTGGGCTTTTGGACTCAGACTGAGTCATACACCATTAGCTTGGACTCAGAATGAATTATACCATTAGTGTTTTCTGTGCTCCAACTTGCAGATAGGAAATCATGGGACTTCCTGACCTGTACATCCACACAAGCCAATCCCTGTAATAGATGTCCTCTTTTAGTAAGACTATATACAGTCACTCTCAGTAGACATGGGAGATTTGTTGCAAGACCCCCCACAGATACCAAAATCTGCAGGTGATACAGTACTTTATATAATAATGATGAAGTATTTGTACATAACGTATGCATATCCTTTCATATACTTTAAATAATTTCTAGACTACATGTAATACCTAAAACAGTGTAAATTTTATTCAAATAGTTATTATGCTGTATTACTTTTATTTGTGTGATTTTTTGTTGTAGTGTTCTTTTTTTTTTTTCCTGACTACTTTGATGCAGAGTTGGTTAAATCCATGGATATGAAACCTGTAAATACAGAAGGCTGACTGTATCTAACACAGCCAACATCACACTGAATGGCTTAAGATGATGTTTTTTTCCTTGAGATTAGGAACAAGGCCAGAGTACCCACTTCCATTGCTCCCTTTCTACATTACACTGGAGGGCCCAGCCATTGCAAGAAAGATAAAAAAAAAAGTCATAAATATCAGAAAGAAAGAGGTTGCTTTTATTTACAGGAAAAAAAATGATTATTTACATCAAAAGCCACTGGAAATATCCAAAACAACCATTAAATAAATCTAACAATGTAATAGGCTGAAAATCGAATTTATAAAAATCAATTATATTCTTAAATGTTAAAATAATTGAATATAAAGCATTTTAAAATTATATTTTTTAGAGTGTCTTAAAACAGCACATCTAGGAAAAAATTTAACAAAAGCACTCAGATTGCCACATTAAAAACCACACAACATTGCTGAGAAAAAGTAAAGATTACCTAAATAAATGGCATTATGGATAATAAGTTTCAGTATAGTTAGGGTATCAGTTCATCTCAAAATGACCTATTAATTCAATGCATTCATGGTAAAAATTCTAACAGGCATTAGTATAAAGCTGTCAAAATGATTCTAAACTTTATTTGAAAACATATAGAACCCAGAATAACCAGAGTAGCTTTAAAAAACACAGCTGAAAGGCTTACACTATCTAATTTCAAGGCTTAACATATACATTTAGCCTTTCATATCTGGGGGTAATATCTGTGGATTCAGCCAATTGTGACTCAAAAATATTCATATGTATTGAACATGTACAGATTTTTATTCTTGCTGTTATTTCCTAAATAATATTATTTACACAGCAAATCAGATATGAAAAGTAATCTAAAGATGATTTGAGGTACAATACATGTATTTTGAAGGATACACATAGGTTTTATGCAAATACTATGACATTTTATATAAGGAACTTGAACCACATGGATTGTGGTATCTGTGAGAGGTGCAAGAACTAATCCCCAGTAAATACAGAGGGACAATTGGAGTTGGTAATCAAGACATGTTAGTGTTAATAGGACAGAGAAGGGGAGAAAGAATGAGAGAGAGACATAGAGAAAATATAAATTAAAGAAGAGTCAAAAAATAGAACCTCCATAAATATCATCAGTTGAGTTTCAACAAGTGTCAAGACAAATAAGAAAAGGAAATTTCTTTTCAACAAATAATGCTGGATCAACTAAATTTTTGAATGATACAAAGTAAATATTGATCCTTACCTTACACCATGCACAACAATTAACTTGAAATCAATTATAGCTCTCACTGCAAAATCTATAACTATAACACTTCTAGAAGAAAACATAGAAGGAAATCTTTGCAACCTTGAGGTATACAAAGGTCTCTCAGAAATGAAAAACCTAAACCATAAAAGAGTAGACTAAGCTTACCTCATCAAACTTTAAGACATTTACTCTTCTGTAGGTATCATTAAGAAAACAAAATACCAAGTCACAAAGTGGGAGCAAATACTTGCAACACAAAAAGACTTGTACCAAACATATATATAGAATTCTCACAACTCAATAATTTATTACACACTCTAATAAAAATATGAACAAAAGACTTGAACACTTTTACAAAATAAGATAATAAAATGGAATGTAAACATATGATGGATGTTTAATATAATTAGTAATCAGAAAATAATTAAAACCACAAAGGGATACAATTACATATCTATAAGACCAGTTAAAATTGAAGAGACTGATCATAACAAGCCTTGTCAAGGTAGTAGAATGTCTAAAGTTTTTACTACTGAAGGAAATGTATGGTATAACTACTATGGGAAACATTTTGGCAGTTTCTTATGAAATTAAAAATAATAAATACCATCTAATCCAGGCATTCTAGTCTTAAGTATTGCCCCACAGAAACAAAACATACATTCATCCAAAGAATGATACACTGATACTTATAGCAGCTTTATTTTTAATAATCTCAAATTGGAAATACCCAATTATTCATCAACAGGTTAATGAATAAAGAATTTGTGGTCTATCCATACAATAGAATATTATTCAGTAAAAAAAAAAAAAAAGATTGATATACATAAAAATGTGAATGAGTCTCACAATAATTGTGCTAAATTAAAGCCTGGAAAAAAAAAGAGAAAATGAAAACTAATTTATAATGATGGTAAGCAAGTCAATGGTTACTTAGAAATGAAAATGGAGAAAGGGGTGAGTTACAAAGATAATATTTGTTATCTCAATGTTTGTATTGTGGTTGCTTATATTGCTTATATATGCAAAAAAAGATCAAATTATACTTTTAAAATATTTGGAATTGATTATCTTTTCTATGTCAACAAAACTATAAAAAGGTTAAAACTTTGTTTTATATCTTTCTATAGAAGCATCCTAAAAATAATGACAAGCTCAGTAGTGTGAACACCTCCAGCAACCACCCAAAGGTATTAGGGCTCCTTGGCAACAATGGTTAATTTCCAGGTCTGCAGCAAAAACTGTGAATGTTGAAGCTAGAACATGTTACTATACCATACAGCAAGGAAGTTGCTATGCTCTGAGTGTTTGTTTCCCCCTCAAAATTCATATGTTGAAATTCTAACCAACATGATAATGATATTAAAGATGGGTCTTTGGCAAGAAATTTTGGTGCCATCTGTGCATTAGAGAGGAAGCTCCCATCAGACACTGACTGAGTCTGCTGGTGCCTTGATCTTGGACTTCCTAGACTCCAGAATTGTGAGAAGTAGGTATTTATGGTTTAACATGCCAAATTAATGATATTTTATTACAGTAGTTCAGATGAACTTAGATAGAATCTCTCAATGACTACTAGGATCCGACCAAAAGGAATCATAAAGTGAGTTCACAACTACATGAAAAAAGAAAAACAAAACCTCTCAAGCCTCCACATCTATTACCAATCCATAGTAAACAGAGAGGATGGGCACTAGAGGGATGGAATCAGCAAAATGCTGACCGTAGGAAGCAACCAGGTTTGTTCCATACAATAAAAATTACTTAGTTTGTTCATTCATTTAATTTTTAAAAAGAGGTGGAACAGCAAGTATACCAGGGTGCCAAAAAAAGTATACATATTCTAAGTGATTGTGTTGGAAGTAATATCGGTCATTCCCCCAAAGTGTATAAATTTTAGGTAAAATGGATGTGTATAGCATGTCTAGGTGATTGGACCTGTAATGGCAACCTCAATTCAATTTCAAAAAGTAATACATACATAAACATCTCTTAAAATGTGCATACCTTTTTTTCGACCCTTCATATATGAAGGTAATGAGATAAACAACTATTCATAATGTATGGGCTGGGCCTTCTTGGGATTCTGATTCTAACAAAAATTAAACAAAAACATTACAAGATATTTTGTAAAGTGTAAATACTTGTTAAATATTTAATCATATTGAAAAATTACTGGTTTTTTATTGTATGATAGTGGCAATTCATTACATTTATTATGTAAATAGGATACTAATCACTTGTTACTCCAATCTGCTAAAATATTTAGTAATAAAAGGTTATGTTTATTGGATACTTGGTTTAATAATTTAGGTAAAGAGATAAATGGATGGAAGTATACATGAACAAAATTGCTCAGTCTCCCTGGTGGTCTAGTGGTTAGGATTCAGCGCTCTCAAAATTGCTCAAAGATTGGTCATTATTGTATCTGGGTTATGGATACATCAAGGTTCATTACCCTAGGGTCTCTATTTTTGCATATATTTGAAATTTTCCAATTTAAAGATAAGATAGAACAAAGACTTCTCCAAATGCTAGCTTATTTAAGAAAAACAAACAAAACCTACAAAAATTCTGCCATAAATATCAGTGGTAAATACTATGTTAAATTTAGATTCTTTTTTTTAAACTGTAGAATTTCTCAGAATTTTTAACATGCTCTCACTCATGGATGATCTCCAAAAGGGGAAGTTATATACTGTTCTTCCCAGGCCTATGTGATCACAGATCCCATTTTTTCCACTGTATTTCAGACTCATTTTAGGAAATGCTGGATTCATGAAATCATGAGGTATAGCAGCCCAGGTAAAATCTAAAGAATAATTATCGTGAACGTCCCAGAGCATGTATTGGCTGTACTAAGGCTGAAAATCTGTATTCAATTTAGAGTTCTGTACTTTGAAAAAGCAACCAAGATAATGAGGATAAGTGAAATCAGATCATTTAATGAATGAAAGACGATTAAGCTGGAGAAAAGAAGGATTAGGAACAATAGGATAAGTCTCTCCAAGGATCTAAACATAGTCATGCAAAAAGTTTAGACTGGTTGGGTGATTACAGGCTAAATAAAACCAATGGGTAGAAGTTAAATCATTACCAGAAAGAGGTTACTAGTCAGAAAGAAGTGTTTGATGTAAGCAGAGTTGGCCGAAGATGGAATGGATTCTACTGACAATACGCTCTTTGTCATAGATGAGATAAATCAAGGGTAGAATGACCTCTGCCAGAAAATATTGAGAAAAGACTTCTAGCAGTATGTTTGATATTCTCTAAAGTCCTTGTCAATCTTCATATTTTATGGTTCTAAATAGATTCTATCTATATACCAATAATCTTAAAGCTAATGGTGACTCCTGAGGTTCCCAGGACTTCAAATAACCTTTTCCATCTCCTCATTGTCTATAGATTCCAGAAAGGTTTTCTAGAAAGTTATTGCTCTTTTAAGATTTCCTTCCCTCAATTTTTTGTGATTGATCACTGAAACATGGCAAGAAAAGGATAGTTGGATAATGAAAGTCTGGAGGTCTGTGTTCTGGCCCCAGTGGAAACTGTTTGTACAATTTTCAACAAGTTGTGAACTATCTTTGGTCCTCAATTTTCTTATTCACAAAATGGAATATTTGACCAAAGTTTATTTCTAAATTTTCTTTCTAGAATTAGCTGGCAGAATACACAGAAAATGTATAAATTTTATGTACCAAAAGCCAAGACAGATGACTTTTAATGAAAAAATAAGAGAGTTAACATTTGCTAAGAGGCATGCTCTATTTTAAATGTTGTACTTACATTATGTACTTATTTGTTCCTCAGAACAATATGGACTTTCATGACCTGCAAAAAGTTAGTAACATTAAGACACAAATTAAATTTTTTAAATTGGTCAGAGTCACACAGCAAGTAAAGACACGTTCTTTCCATTTCATCTCATTATGAAACTCTTCTGGTCTTGTTTGGCAGGTTATTTGCTTCCTGAATTTTAGTGTTTAATTGTAATACATTCTGTTCACTCATGTTCTGTTTTATTTGCTTTGCTTATTATTGTTCTTCTTGTTACTATTAAGGTATTTATATCTTTCCAGGATTGGTCATAAAGGTAACTGGGGTCTATAAAAATATGGAATTTAATCTATCTTTTGTTTACTTCTTGAGCCTAACATTTGTAGAACTGCTGTATCAAAGAGTGTATCTTTCAGAAAGAGGATTTGGGGGTATATTTTCTTTAAAGAATGTCTACTGTCTTCTCAGTTATTATGGTTAGTGTTTCTTCCCAAAAAGTAAACGTAAGCTATTTAGTAAGAATTTCGTATCAGCCAACACTTTTAATAATCTCAGGTGCCTGTCTAGCTGATTTATAAATTTGCAAATTATCCAAGTTCTGTATTCCCTCATTACCTGATTTTTTCCCAATTGGCAAAGTTTTCATTATATACTTGTTTCATATTATTTATTTGCTTCATTTTTCTGTTAAAACTAGATTCAGAGAAAGAGTTTATCAGCCAGTTTAGAATTCTCATCCATTTCCTATCTTCACTGATTGGCAGCCTTAATTTTCCCTGGTCACACTATTTCCCTGGGCATCTTTATAAAAGCTGCCTTTTGTGTCCCACAACCTATTTTAGCACTAATTATCACACTACCTTTATCTCTTTGCACCATGTTTTAACTGATGTGAAATACTTTTCCTCCATGCTCTCCTTCCTAAGCATGTCAAGTGAGAATTTTGCTCTCTCATCTGTCCTCTGTGATACTACATTGAACGTGTCATGCAATTAGCATGGCTGTTTTTCATGACAATCGAATCACTATCCTGATAATTTGGGCTCCATCTCTACTTCTGCCTGAAATGTCTAGATAATTACAGCATATGTGGGTGCTGCGAGATTTTTCTGCTTGAATTATCCAAATAATTGCTTTGATTCTCTACTATGCCTTATATATAGAGACACAAACACAGAGAGAGAAGATCAAAAAAATGCAGAAGGCAAGGCAAGTTTGTGTAGGAGCTTAATTCTGCTGAAGGCTATGATCTTATTGCCTACTCTTCTGAAAGGAAGTGCCTTCTGGACACCAATATGCCACTTGCCTGGTATTTTTCTATTTTGAGTATTTCTCTCTGTGTGAACTTCTGTTTACCTGGCCAGGACTCAAATGGTTTCTTATGTAACCCAAGATATTTTCTTTGGTTCTCTTTTACATGTGTCTTTGATCATGCATAATATCCAGGGCATCTCAGAAATAAAAGGATCCCAGAGCATCCACCAATCTCCCAACCTCCCTCTATTGCCAGCACCATTTTGCAGATGTAGTAACTGAGATCCAAAGGGGTGAAATAAATTATATAAATTTTCAGAGAAAATCAGAGCAGGGGCAGGAACAATTACAAGGTGTAAGTCACTATGGTCCAAAACCAAACCAAAAGACCCAAAACTGGTTTTGCTTAATTATTATTTCTCTATATGCATATGAAACTAAAAACATCAGTTTAGCCATCTATAAAATTTGATTTAAGAAAAACTGCGGTGAATGGCACCAGAGGCTCTCTCCATCCATCCCAAGATGATATCATTATTCTCCCTCCTTTCACTGGGTAATGAAGGGTAGAGGAAAAAATAAAAGAGGTCTAACTATGTCCTTCAGAAAAGGAGATGGCATCAACAGCAAAAGGTATGCCATCTTCTTCTTGTGCATTTTCTGTAGGGTTGTGCAAGAGCCAGCTCTCAAGGCTCAGCTAAAACTCTGGAGCCAGCATGACTCCAATATTGGAAACTAACATTATCCAAAATTAGACTGGACATCAATGGAGAAGATGAGTTCTTTCTATGGCCTCTTCCAAAACTGGACATTGATGGCAAAGATGAACCCTTTCTACAATACTTTCAATACTTAAGGAAAGAAGAAGGTGAGTGCAGCCATGAGAAGTCCAAGGCTGTGCATACCACTCTCCTCACCTCTGCCAAACCTTTCCCTATCTCTCCAAGAAGACTCCATCTTCCTAAAGTCTATTCTCATTTCCTGCTTAGTGAAAGTTGCTGCCCTGTCTTCTCCCCAAGGCCTGGTGTTTGTATGTGTGCTTTTTTTTTTCAACTCCTCTCTAGCTGTCCAAGCAAATGGTTGAATTTTGCCTAATCTTGCCCATCCATCAGTTTGAAATCCCTGTGGAAGGAACTGCGGACAGTGAACACTGCCCACCACTAGAGAGCAGTCAAAGCCAACATTTTCCTGGGCAAAAACCTCTGCTTAATAATTAACCTCTGCTTTTTGTTTTCAAAAGCGCGGGGTTCTCATGTTCTCTCTCTCTTTCATCTTCACTTTCTTTGGACAGAGCACCCTGCCAGTCTCCTTCTCAAGGGAACATTCTACATATCTGTTCTGATATTATGGGAACAGTGAACACTGCTAACTCTGGCAGAAGGCCATTGTGAAAAACATTTGTTCTTGAATCTCCTTGCTTTCACTCTATCAGCACAAACACAAAATCAAGCCAATCTATGTAAATCATGAAATGTTGAATGTGGGGGCAACTTTCCAGTGGAAAAAAACCAATAAATTATTCCCATAAATTCATAAGGAAACAAAATCAGATCCTGGTTGATTCTTCCCTAAACTCCCTTATTGAGACCAACAGCAGATAAACCTAAGCAGGGTCTTATGCACACCTTGAGATGTGATTTATTCCCATGGATAACAGGATTTTTTCAAGAAAACACTTATAACTCCCATAGGCTGTCTCTCAAATTTCAGTAAGTACATGTCTACATTATTTAATTTAAATGGAGAACAAAAGAAAATAATTATTGTTGATTGGCCTGCTATTATATAGAAACAGTCTTCTAGCCTGCTAGGCTGGAAAGTGAAGAAAGGGAGAAAGGACTTCTGGAAGGTCATGTGGTTGGTTTCACCTTCAGTCTGGATCCAATCTTAACTTTACATATGAATTGTATGGTCATCACTCGCCTAACCTGTAACTGCAGGCAAGTTACTTAAACTATCTCTAAACTTTAGTTTCTTCCTCTGTTACGTGGAGGTCATAACTGTTTTTATCAAATAAGACTGTTGTAAGGACTAAAAGCAATATTTTACATAAAGCCTTTAAGAAAAGATTAGCTATTATTGTTCAAAGGGCTGAACAGGTGCCAGGCTCTCTGCAGACTTAGTCTTCCATTTATGTCCATATAGTCAACCTCAATTTTAATTTTGCTAAATGTTCATTATACACATGTTGTGTTCCAGGTATGTGTATGACATAATTCTGATGCTCAGGAGTTTACAATGTGGTGTTAAAAGAGATAAATGTGAAGGAATAGAATTCAAAGAAGACATATCTTAGAACATTTGATTCTGAAGGTAATAAGTAAGGCAAAAGTTGTATGTTGTCAGAATATTCTGAAGAGTTCTAGGTTCTCATAAAGTTCAGTTCTACAAGTATGAGGGCTTCGTATTAACTCTTTATTATGATATCTCCAGCTTTTTAGCTGACCTCTTGAATAAAAAGGATCACATCTCAGTCCTAACAAAGAACCCTTAAATCAATTCATACATTGTTTCCCAGCCTCTTTCAGCCTTGATTGAATTCATTGTATGCAATAATGCAAAAGCACCATTGCCGAGCACCTTGAGTTGGATGATTATAGCTGCTGCCCTGAGCTATGTGACTCCCTGGTATATTCTGACTAGAAAATCAGTCCACATGTTATTGGAGCACAAAGTTCAAACTATTATCACAGTAACTCATTTAGAGAAGGATCCACCAAAGATAGAACTAGACCGAAGATAGAAGGATCCACCGAAGATAGAACTGAGAATCACAGTAACTCATTTAGAGAAGGATCCACCAAAGATAGAACTGACCTGGACTCAAGAACTGGACTTGAATGATGAATTAGACTTTTGTTTAAAAAAAAAAAGAGAAAGGTGGCATTTAAGGCTTAGGGAAGAGCACGGCTAAAGGCAGTGATAAAAAAGGGAAAATAGCATTTACTGATGAACTCCTATGAAATTTTTGGATACCTTTACTTCCTTAACTCGTTTCATTGTCCCCACAAATCTGAAAGGTTTACAGATTGTAAACTGAGGAAACATGACATCAAGCACGTGCCAGAAAGGTATACAGCCAGTAAGCAACACAACCAGGTTTTATATTGATTGACAAAATTTCAGCATGCATGTTCACTATGCCACATTGCCAGAGGAATAAAGAAGTGTAATTATAGAGGAGGAGATGCTTCAAATAAAAGTAAAAACTATTGCATTGTCTCTTTAAAAAGCAATAAACATTTTAACAGAGCTCTCTTTTTCATTAAAAAAGGCTTGCTAAGTATTAAAAATGATCATGATAAATTTCTACATTTTCTCCCTGTAGCTGAGATTTGCTATAGGCAATCACTGACCCTTCCACAACCAAGGCTAATCAAAGGATTAACTAGCATAAAATGAAGGAAAATATGTAGTTAAATAAATAAAGGAGTCATAAGCTAGTTAGAAAATAATGGATGGTGAATAAAAGGGAAGCTGTGGATGAGAAAATAATTTAGCTATTATGAACACATCAAGTGATCAAATGTGCCCCTCTTTAGGAAACTGTAACTCATCTGTTTGAAATAAGAATGTTTCTTTATTAATGCTACTCTCTCATTAATTAGAGCTCCAGCTCCAGCCCCTTCTTTAAGTAGTTCAAAGATTCTGTTTTTCAAAATCTAGCTACAATGAAACTTCTTCCTAGACGCCTTATTTAATTTTTACAGCTGGAACTCATTTCTCATTCTTTTGAACTCTTAAGGGTATTTTTGTTTGTGTCTATCTTGGTTACTTATTGACAGCTATCTTTCCTGTTAGACTATAAGGTCCTGGAAACCATAGTAAATATGATTCATTATTGTATGTCCAGACTCTGCTTTACACATAGCAAAACACTCAAAACATTTGTTGAATGAATATTGCGAATGGATTACCACCAGTTCATTACATGAAACATTATGTATACATATATCGTTTTCAGTCTGTTCTCTTTTTCTTTAGTCATCATGTGGTTGTTGCATAGATACCATAACAGCCCAAGAGAATGGATGACACAGCTAACCCAACAAACTTTCTGAATCTAAATGTAAAAAAACAGAAATGACATTAAAAGATCAGAATTCTGCATAGACTAATTATAGGCAAAACATTTATCACTAAGGGCCCAAAGGTGATTAAAGCCTTAGGTTGCTCAGAGCAACCTGAAACACCTGGGTTCAAGCAATTCTCCTACCTCAGTCTCCCGAGTAGCTAGGACTATACTTAATGAAAATTTTGATCAAAAGGGTTCCCAATTTTCAGGCATCACTGCATTTCTAGCAAATGACATTTAAAATTGAAAAAGAGAAAAGCAATAAGGATATAGTTATGGTGAAAACAAGACCTATGACTATATGAACAAAAATCTAAGCTGAGAATAAAGCTTAAGGCTACTCAGGTCTGGGGTTGATAGCAGGCTGGACGAGTCAGATTTGGCTCTTGTGGAGTCCTAATGACTATAGGTGTTTGATAAAAGTCATGGGGGTAGGAGCAGGCTCATTGTTTATTGCCGGGCAAATGTGTCTCTCTTCCCTCCAAAAAGTATAGTTATGGGGCAAAGGTAGTAGTGACAGTAGCTGCCTTGGGACAATGGTTTTTGGGAGACCACCTTTGAGATAGTTTCAATTTATAGGAAAATTTTAAGAACACACATTCCATTCAGATTTCCTAATTGTTAACATATTACTACATTTGATTCTCTAGTTATTACCTTTTTACTATATTTGATATATGATTCCCTCTAGATATGTAAATAAACATTACTATTTTTTAATCATTTGAGAGAAAGTTACCAAAATTAAATCTCTTTCCTTTTATATATTTGCATTTCTATAAACACAGTAAAATGATTAAAGTCAGGAAAATAAGATAAATGCAACTGTTTTAATCTAGAAACTCTATTCACATTTTTGTCATTGTCCCAATATTATCATTCAGAGAAAATAAAAAAGAAGAAATATGCCTTAGGATCACACATTGCATTTAGTTGTCATGTTACTATTATCTCTTAAATTAGTCTCTCTTTTTCTTTGTTTTTGTTGTCTTTAATGCCATAAAGATTATTCAATAGCACAGACCAGTTTTTCAGATATCTCTTGATTTATGTGTCTGATGCTTACTATATTAGGATTATTTACATATTTATATATTTATTTATTTATTTTGAGATGGAATCTTACTTGGTCACCCTGGGTAGAGTGCCATAGTGTTGTAGCTCACAATAACCTCAAACTCCTGGGCTCAAATGATCCTCTTGACTCAGCCTCCCAAGTATCTGGGACTGAAGACATATGCCACCATGCCCGGCTAATTTTTCTATTTTTAGTAAAAATGGGGTCTCACTCTTGCCCAGGCTGGAAGTTACGTCCTCTTGTCAGAAATATTGCAACAGCAATATTCCATTGTCTCCTGGCTTAATAGCTTTTAATAAAATGTCTGATGTTACTTATAACTTCTGTTTCATTAAATAATGTAGGGATTATTTTTCTTTTCTTTTTTTTTTTATTGAATCATAGCTGTGTACATCAGTTCAATCATGGGGTACAGTGTCGGGGCTTCACATGCAATCTGAGATATTTTCATCAACCTGATTGACATATAATTCATGATATTTTCTCGTTTACTATATGAAAACATTTTTGATCCATATTTAGAAGTTTTCTCCTGACCCTTCGAATATGTACCACACATGTGATCTCACCCTTTGTCCCATCTCCCCTCACCCTCTCCCTCCTCTTCCCTCCCTCTGCCCTTTCCCCATCTTCCTGTGCAATAAATGGGTTGTAGCCTTCACTTGAGTGATAAAGAATTTGTCTCATATTAGGGGTGTATACATTGGATACTTTTTCTTCTATTCTAGAGATACTTTGCTAAGGAGAACATGTTCCAGCTCCATCCATGTAAATATGAAAGAGGAAAAGTCACCCTCTTTCTTTAAGGCTGCATAATATTCCATGGT